>CAUYPK010096876.1:0-12099 GCA_963574355.1 Loris lydekkerianus
TGTAATCCACCATGCAGCCTCTCCATATCCTGTCTTAGGTTGTCCCCGCTTTGGGAATCTTACCCGTCATTGGTGCTATGGAGGGCGGTGAAGAATAATAGTTAGATTCTTGGTTAATGAGCCGGTGATATTGGACCTTGACCTGATTTTAACTGCCTCTAACCTTTTTTTTGGGAGTTTCACCATTTTTCAAAGCACAGGACATTTGAATGCACAGGAGGATTGCCCATCTGATTTGGCAACATGGCCAATGTTTTACGGAGCGAGGGAGTCAAAGCCCACCTCACCCATGTCAAGCGTTTTATTTTTTAAATGTGTGGAGAATTAAGTCTAGAGCCCTTTATGGGTTGATGCTCAGGATCTGTGCTCCCTTCCCTGCCCTGACACTTGATTAAATCCTGAGAAAGAGTCAACAAGCAATGTAAAATATGCTGGAAAGAAGATGTTACACACTTCTAGAGAGAGAATTCTTTTGCTGTTGAGTCCAAATTTTCCAAAAATTGCCAGGACGCAGCAGCCAGCCCAGCCGTCCTTCCACATTGGTGTTGCTGGAACCACCTGGGAACCGAGAGTCAGAGCTCCCTGGGGAGATGGGGTGGGTGCACCTGAATTTCCCCAGCTGCAGCCCACCGCCGGAGCTCATAGTGCCTCAGGACGGACCCTGTTCCTTCTCGGGAAGCTCTGTTCTCTGCCTCTGGAACCCCCCAGCCCTCCTCCAGCTCCACCCATTCTTCTGGGGGATTTTTCTCCACTGAAGTAAATGCTAGTTATTACATTTCTAAATTATCCTCTTGGGTCCCTGGAATTAGTATCAACTTGCTTGAATTTCCTAATCCTTTAATGCCCATAGATGGGGTCAAAATGAAAACGGGGGGACGGCTGAGATGGTTTCCAAATTCATAAAAGGAGCAGTTAACTCAGGTGCTCTTTGGAGTTCGGGCAGACTCAGGGCTCCTCTTCCAGGCTCTTTTATGAACAGATTTGGAAGAGAAAGTCTCTTTCTTGGAGGAACAAAGCACAGCCTCTCCCTCCACTCTCTGCTTCCTTCTCCGCCGAGCGCCCGCCGCTCCCGCCACCTGCCTGGGGGTCTCCTTTCCTCTTCCCTACTCCCCTTTCTTCTGGTGTCAAGAAGTCTGATAAGACAAAGGTGAGGAGCTATTGATTTATAGCCTACGTAAAATTGCAACAAGGTATCCCTCTCGGAAACCTGCATTTCATATAAGAAAATATATCTGTAACATCCATAAAATATTTTATTGGTCAAACAGCTAAATGCATAACTAAATCTGAAATTGCACAGATACGTGAACCTTAGTTGATAACAACTGCCTTCATGGAGAATTTGAGTTACATCTATGTATTTTCAGCTCTGTGTTTGGTAGTAAAGATGAGACGATTGGGATACGTTTTTTAAACTCTAATCATCATCCAATCTTTTTCTACCAATGTAGGCGATATGAACCTGGCCAACTCAACGTGAAATAATGCTTACATTGAATTACTCTAGTTCTGAGTTTCTTCAGATTTCCGTGTTAATCTTTTAAATATGTCTTTGAATTATATAAAATTAAATTAGGTTAAATTTTAATTAAAGTCATAAGATAAAACATGCAGTGTAAATCTTAACATAGTCCGAGATTTCTCCACTAGATACCAACTTATAAATCTGTAACAAAATTTTCCAAACCTTGATAAGTAATTGGGGTCTCTTGTTCAAGTAGAACGCTACACCAGTAAAAGGTAGCACTATGACCTTCCGAGATGTTCCATTTGGAGAGCAGAGAACTTGCCAAGCTCTGTTTGCTGGCCTTGAGGGAGCCTGGACCCCAGGGGCACAGACTGAGAACCCTGACTAAGCAGCTGTGGGTGGTGAGGTTCTGTGGGACCCCTGACACTCAGGCTTCAGGAGGCAGGGTCAGCACCATGAGTTGCCTGGCGAGGGGGCTGGTTTCTTTTGGGTTCTACCAGGCAGGACCCTGCTGGGTGTGAAGTATGGACTTAGTCTCCTCATCACTATCATACGGGAAGAGATGGAAAGCTTGTTCCTGCTCTTTCTCTGGACACCGTGCGTGACATCCGTACTTCCATGAACCAGGGTCATCTGTTACAGCTTATCGTAAGGGACTGCTCTGCGGTGTGTGATGTTGACTGCACATTCTTATCACTCACCCTCACTGGCTTTGGGGAGACTCCTCTTTTCTGGTTCTTCTTGGAATTTAATATTTGTCTCTTTAAAGAGTTCTTCTCTGATCTCTCTCTGTAGACAGTGGTCATCCTGAGAGCTCCATCCTCAGGCTATGGCAGGCCCCTGATGGTCCCTAAGTAAAATCTTACCTGGAGGTAATCTTACCTGTGCCTTCTCCAAGGTTCCTCTCTCGTGTAGACCCATAAAACACACACACACACACACACACACACACACACACACACACACGACATGCACAGTCCACATACACATGTGCAGTTTTTATCCCCCAGGCTCTCTGTGGATTATGAGACCCACGCCTGCCACTGCCTTACTGGACACTGCTCTTTCAGGCTCCAAGGGGGCTGATGGCAGCAAGAGCTCACCCTGTCCTATTTCCAGGTGACCGACACCCTCTGCGTTGCCGGCCCTCACTTCCCTGTGCTGAATGCTCACCCTTGGGTGGTGAGTTTGGGCACCAAACACAGACCCGGCTGGGCTTCAGCTCCTCAGAGGCTCCCTGAGGGCTCATGTGTGCAGAGCTTCTGGGTCCTCAGCTCCTCTCTTGGCCGTGCAAAGCAGCTGCACGTGAGCACCTCGTCCACACGGCTGAGCCCCGACCGATCATCCCACGGAGCTCTTTTCATAATGAATCTCACACACACCCCAGTGACTGATGCCTTCATTTAGCTCTCAGTTGATTTCAAGCTCAAGCAGGAGAGAGATTTTATTTATTAGGATCCCGTGTCCCCAACAATAACTCAACTCCCAGTAATAAAGACCAGGTGTGTCCTCCTCCTCCTAAATCTAGTCATCGCTCCCCACAGCAGAAACCCAGAGGCAGTTTCCACACTCCTCCCCTCCTACACTCTCCCCTCTAATTGGCCTCTCTCCTCTGATTTCTGTCATTGGCACCTTATTTTGGGGCCTGCTCTGCATGGCTGGCCCCCCGTAGTCATCTCTGCCCCCTGCCTCAAGCCCCTCCCCAGTCCCTGCTCCCCAAACTTTTCCCCCAAGGGCAGCGGCAGGCCTCTCCCCAGAATCACGTAAAACAAGCCCTTTGCGTCTCTGGCGAGGCCCATGGGTGCCGTCCCGCTGCCTTAGATGGGTGCTGGAGCTTACCACACGTGTCCGATGGCCACTGGACTATCTGTGGAGGATTGGCATGTGATAAGTGGCACACGGGTCTCACATCAGAGCGTGGACTCAGCTGTTCTTGAGAGCTGTGGCCCCTTTATATATATATTTTATGGAGACAGAGTCTCATTTTGTTGCCCTTGGTAGAGTGTTGTGGTGTCACAGCTCACAGCACCTCCAACTCCTGGGCTTAGGCGATTCTCTTGCCTCAGCCTCCCAAGTAGCTGGGACTACAGGTGCCCGCCACAATGCCTGACTAGTTTTTTGTTGCAATTTGGCCGGGGCCGGGTTTGAACCCTCCACCCCTGGTATATGGAACCGGCGCCCTACTCACTGAGCCACAGGCACCGCCCAACTCCTTCATATATTTATGGTTTAAAAACCCAAAGACACAAGAACCAGTCCAGGAATTATTACCCAGAAACATGGGACGGCCCCTTTCAGCAGGGACCCAGGAAACTGGGATCTCTCTTCCACTCTTTACTCTCAGGTGAAAGGGTTGATAATGAAAATTTCCAAACAGTGTTTAATTCTGTCTGCCCTCAGTGAATCCCAAACACACAAAAAATAAAATAAAATAAAATAAAATAATGAAAATTGCCTGGGGTGCCTACTTTACATGTGAAATTGAGAAATGTATATATTAATTCGTATTTTTCTTCCTTCCACCCCCCTGTGCCTGTCAGGTTTCTTTGCTGTGTGGAAATATCCCAAGAACACTGATGACCACTAGGCCGTCTGAGGCTGGAGGAGGGCCACTGTGGCCAGGGAGGCCCACGGAGAGGCCAGGTTGCTCACCCAGCAGGGCCACGCAGGCGGTGGACATGGTGTGGGGTGTTCCTGTGGACTCGGGGAAGAATGGGCCAGGGAACGGAACTTGCCAAGGGACAAGGGAGTGGGAGGCAGCAGCTGCGATGTGTCTGAAGTGGCCCTTGACACATGGGCTTATTAAATTAAAATTATTGGCACGGCCACATGGGCGAATGTCATGCCTCGAATATGAATCAGCGTTTCACATCCTGACGAAGTCAGGCACCAAGCCTCTCTCGAGGCGACAGTTCTAATATCCCACCGAGCTCTGGCTCCTCGGAGAGGCTGGCGGGCTGCCCTCCAGCTAGCACACTGAGCTTTCTCTGGGGCCCAGCACCGGGGGCCTCGGGACGTTGCTTTCCTTTGTTTGCATTTCCATTTGCTTTTAAAAATTTGTCAGAATGCAATCTCCTCACTCCCTTCAGAGTAGTTACTATTTCATGTGGGTGTTCAACAAGTTGCTTCCACAGCTCCGTCAAAACTGAGACATTGACGTACTAAAGAATTCATCATGGACTCACCTAGGGCCCTGGCAAGCTGTGGGCAGGCCAGTGGGCAACGCACCGGTTACAGTGCCCGGGGTCAGGGAGCACAGGGGCGTCTTTGCCCTTGGTGTATCACAACTGCAAGTCGGGGCACTGGCAGGATGGGCAAACTGCCTCTTCAAACCCCCTTGCACTTGCAGAGAGCACAGCCTGCATCCAGAAAGTTCTCCTTCCAATGTGGATGGGTCAGAAGCTGCCACAATCCGGATTCAAACATGTCCAATCTGAGAATAGCTAAGAAGCTCAGTGGCAGGGGGCTGAGCTGCCCCCTAGTTGTCACACCCATCACATGATGCCCTGTGACCCAAATGTCCTTCCAGCCGGTCCTCTAGTCCTAGCTCTGCCCAGGGACCACCTCTTTTGGCCTCAGTGTCTGTCTCAATTAGCATATCTTCTCTAAGCTTTGGTCCAGAAAACACCATCCCTTTCTTTGCCTGCCTGTACCACCACCTGCCTATAGCACCACCTGCCCATAGCACCACCTGCCTTTAGCACCACCTGCCTATAGCATCAAATGCCTATAGCACCACCTGCCTATAGCACCACCTGCCTATAGCACCACCTGCCTATAGCACCACCTGCCTATAGCACCACCTGCCTAAAGCACCACCTGCCTATAGTACCAATTGCCTATAGCACCACCTGCCTGTAGCACCACCTGCCTGTAGAATCACCTGCCTGTAGCATCACCTGCCTGTAGTAGCACCTGCCTGTAGCATGACCTTTCTGTAGCACTGCCTGTTTGTAGCCTTGCACTGCCTGCCTGTAGCCGCGCCTGCCTGTAGCACCACCTACCTGTAGCATGATCTGCCTGTAGCATCACCTGCCTGTTGCACCCCCTGCCTTTCCCCATTTTCAGGTTGTGCTGCAGATGTCTGTCCATGTGGCTGTCTTCTTCCTCCCCCCCCCCCCGGCACTGTGGGTTTCTGTTGGACCTGATGGGTTGTTCTAACAGCCTACTCTTCACCCCCTGGACAGCGAGAGTTAGGGATATGCTCGAACACACAGCATCTGGCCCTCGACAGACACAGGAGGCAGGAGTTGGCAAATCATAAATATTCACATCACCACAGGGGAAAACCCCGTGTCTGTATAGAGCCACATACACAGGAACAGAGGGAAGATATGGGGCAGGGATAGCTGGCAGTCGCAGGAGCGTGGGGCAACCCTGGTTTCTTAATGAAGATGACATTGGCTTCAAATGATTCCATAAGCTGGTATGGAATGGGAAGAGTGGGCACTGCCCCTGGCCCTGTGGTGAGGGCGGTGCCTGGCCACAACACTGTGTCCATGGGAGTACGGCGGGAGAACTGTGGCTAAGCCGTTCCCAACTCCCCTGCCCCCGAGGTTGCCAGATGTTAAGGCAACACAAGACATTGGGCCTGAATTGTAGATCTTACACCACGGGAGACACCCCCTTACATGCCTGTGAACAGGTGGTGGGTAATTTGGCTGTAATCGTCAGGCTGTTCATGATTAACGTCCTTGTCAGGAATCTGTGCAGCTCTGAACTTCTGTGGGACTTGTTTTTCCCTCCCTTGTCATGCTCTTCCAAGCTGCAGCAGGAAGGTTAGGAGGGTCTCATCCTTGGCATGCGGAGGAACCTGAGTAAGATCTTCAGGAACTCCTCTGGTGTGTTGGGTGGACACCTGGATGTCAGCAGAGGCCTTTGTCCTTTTCTGGATATTTCTACACATTCAGAGTAGTCACAGAAATAAAATGCCCACCAGCTCTTAACCATGTGTTATGTGTGTTTGAGCTCCCTGGGCAGGGGAGAGGCGTGCTGAGTGCCACCCTGGATGGGCGCCATCTGGGCAGGCTTGTCAGGTGCCCCAGAGGATCAGTGGACTTATGTCCCTCGGAACCACGCCCAGGCTCTGTGGCCCTTCTCCTTTGACCTTGGACAAAAGACATCTCAGTTTTTCTGCCCATAAAAAGGAAATCACAACTCCCCTCCCTTCTTTCTATTTCCAATTTTTTCGAGTACCTCTGAGAGGGAAATGTGAAAATGTGAGGAAAGCACTTAGAGTGGGGCCAGCTCGTCCCAAGCCAGTGGCCTCCGGTGGCTGCCAAGTCAGTGCATGTAGCCGGCTGGGTGGTGTCTCCCAAGACTCACACCCAGAACCTCAGAATGTCACCTTCTTTAGAAATAGGGTCTTACAAATTCAATTAAAGTAAGGTAAGGATAAAATCCTACTGTATTAGGGCAGGTACAAACCCCTGCAATGTCCTTGGAAAACACAGGAGAGAAGAGCAGAGGGTCACACGGAGGCAGAGAAAGAGACTGCCTTTCTTGGAGATGGGGCCACCAGTAGGGACCCCAAGAGACACCAGACTCTGGGAAAGGCAGGAGGACCCAGGTACTCCTTGGAGCCTTCAGAGGGAGCCCGACCCATCAGCACTTAGGACTTCAGACTTTTGTCCTTCAGAACTTTGAGCGAATGAATACACTTCTGTGGTTTTAAGCTGCCAATGTTGTGGTAATTTCTCAGGAAACTCAGGGAGTGTAATACACTATACTCAGGAAACGAATCAAAGGCTGCCCTCCTTGGGGTGTGTTCTAAGGATAGAACCCGTCTGTTGTGATAATCGTTCATTCCATGGATAGTGGTTCAGCGCCTTCCACATGCCAGGTGCAACTGCGTTAAACAATGAGAGAAACCAGCTGGACCCTGGTCTCTCCATTCACAAAATTGTTGCTGGCCGCTGGCCAGTTTGCGCAGCTTACAGACACCAAGCAGAATCACCTGGATGGCATCGGCTTCCCTGGGCGCAGACCACCTATATGTGTGTACCCTGTGAGAGCCAGGTCCCCCCAGATACGGGCAGGCACCAGGGACCTTCCCAGTGCCATTGCCGCTGTCCAGCCCTATTTCTGGAGTGACCCCCTGCCCCTCTCCTCCTAGCTCCCTCTGCCCAGGGAGGTTACCTGCCTCGGGACAAAGGCAGGGCCGTGTGCTTAGCCTCAGGACCCTCCCTGGGCCTTTCTGGGCTCCAGTTCAGGCTGCTGTGCCTGTCCTGGTTGTCACCTGCTTAAATGAGAGCCCCAGCCCAGGATGGGGTGCTGGTTAATCAGCTTCAGACCTCTCCAGTGGGGACACGGAGTGGAGGAGACATTCCAAGGCTCACATTATTCTCCAGATGTCTGAAGAGAAGGCAGAGTGATTTTTTATTTCTTCCCACATCACAGTTGTCATTTCTGGTAAATCACTAGAAGCCTTCATTTTTAACATATAGTAAAAACAAATAATTTTAATGAAGACTTTACTCCAAAAGATACCAGATTAGAAGACCAGACATTGCAAACTTTTCCCAAACACGGGAACACGTGGTGGGTTTATTGGGCAGGTGTCAGCCTCATTCCCCTCTGGCGTATCCACGCAGTGTCCACACTCCCATCCTGAGAGGCGTCAGCTGGGAGGAGGCAGCTGGAGCACATTAGAGAGATTTCCTGACACTTCCGTGCCTGATTCTAGCCACGGCCCTCTGCTGCCCTCTGGTGGCCTGACCTGAACCACGCGAATGGGTCGCCCTGTTGGGTGAGGGGCTGGTTCTGATTTTCCTGTCCCATTTGCTTTTGGTGCAGGTGAAGCTCGGTTTTCCCCGGAATGGGTGAGGGCCCCTGGGATGTGAGGCCTCAGTACTAAAATAAGGTCAGTCCTGGACAAGCTAGGAGGGGTCAGTCCTTGTAGGGACCCCAGGTACCCAAGTCAGAGGGACAAGGGGACTCAAGAGCAGCTTCAGCACGGCACTGGGTGTTGCTACTGCTGCTGGGATTGCCCTAGCAGATTAGATTTCCCTCTCATCTCTCGGTGTCTGCTACAAAGTGCAGACATCCACAGGTGGTTTCAGTCAATTCGAGACCCCCCATGAGTGGTACTGCCCACAGCCTGGACCCTGCCCCCACACAGCCCTGAGCTCCATGTCCTTGGAGGAGGCCAGGCTGGTGGGTCCGCTGATGCTGTTTTCTTACCACCCATCTCCCAGTAGTGCCTTGCTGGCCTCTTCTTTGAACCACTGGTACTGCTCAGCTGCCCCCAGGGGCAGCCGCCCTCCACCCCAGCTCTCCCTCCTGCCCAGTGCTCCTTCCCCAATAGCTGAGATGGTAGCTTGTGGATATGTCTGTCTGCATCAACATCGCCTCACCCAGTGGGCATCTCGTGGGGGGGGGGGCACCCAGCCTTCCAGCAGGCCTTTAAGTGACCACCTTAGCTGCACTGACCCGTCCTGTGGCCCTGGCCCCAGACGCCCCTTCTGATTTCAGAGGTAGGGTAGCTGATGGTGCCCTAGGGGCTGCTTTCCAGGGACCTAGGTCCAGCACCTTACCTGGCCCTCAAGGACTCAGCAAACGCCCTTTCTCTCGCCTGCTGCCAGGGTAGCCAGCGCAGCGCTCCACCTGGAGTCTGAGGAGCAGATCTGTCCCCACCAGGCCACCTACTGTCAGGTGCAGAGCCTGGGCCTACACACCTGACTTGCTGTGTGCAGTGGGTGGCCTTTCCTGCTGCCCAGCCAGGTCCATCTGCCCACTGCCCAAGAAGAGGGCAGTGCCCAGAGACAGCAGGTTCACTGCAAAGGAAGACTTTGTTCTGCTTAGCACTAAGCCAGGAGATGGGAGGAATTTCTCAAATCTGCCTCCCTGAGAACTGCAGAGATGGGGTTTTAAAGACAGTTTGGTGGGCAGAGGGTTGGGCAACCAGGGCCTGCTAATGGGCTGGTTGCAGGGTGGAACATTAGTCCCTCGGTGTGGGCCACTGTCCAGATGGGTCAGTTACTGGAATGCAAGGCCTTGGGTGGGGGGTCAGCCAGCTGAGTCAGTTCCTTGGTCTGGCTGGGTCAGTTCCTGGAATGCAGAACTGGAAGATGTCTTAAAAACTACCCCTACATTCCAAATAGGTGATGCTGTATTGTGAGAAAGTTAAGAATCTTTATAGTTTACAACTCTGCAGGACTTCAAGGTAAAGAAGCAGCGACTATTACCAAGCAAGCAGGACAGGGGCAATTAGTACCATTATTTTAGCTCCTTTGTGGAGTTTGGGAGCCCCACTCTAGTTCTCACCTTACACCCTTCACCAATCTGCAAGGGGGTTTCCCCCCACCTGCCAGGAACAGGACTTACCTTTGACCTTTTCTTTCATTCTTGAAAAAAACATTGTTTTTAATCATTTTTATTTATTTTTTAATTTTTTACTTAATGAGAATGTTGAAAAATGAAGCAGGGCAAACTGCTTTGACAGCAGTTCAAATTCTCTATCAGTAAACCGTCCATGGAGCAACTCTTCATTTATGTTTTGCCAGCCACCTGACACCTTCTGTTTGGAATCAACTGAGGGGCTGATGGATGACACTAAAATGTGACTCCCATTGGGGCACAAGTTCCAGAAGGAGGAGCCTGACACTGCTCCAGGAAAGCAAGAAAATAGCAGGACACTATTCCCCATCGTGTGGAGCAGAGACACCACTTCCACTCCAGAAGGAGGCCAAATCAAAAGGAAGGTGCCCAAGTGTCCCGCTAGCAGGTATTTGTGAGAAAGAGCTGGGAAGAGCTCAGGGCTAGGAAGGCTGGCTGACATTTCTTTGTACAAAGCAAGGTGCCAGGAATGCAGCCACGGCTGTCAGCCGCCAGCCTGACCCCCGTAGACGACAGAAACCCCTTTAGCCAGGAATTCTTTATCTTGATGCTACAACAACCCAGAAGGAAGAGTTTTCTGGGCAGATTAATGGCATCAGTAACTGCAGCAGGGCGGCCTAGGCAGGGGGGCTCGGGCCATTTCTTCTATAGTAAAACAGTAATTTCAAAGCTCCTTTTCCAAACAGAAACTTTTTGTTAAAAAAGAAAAGAAGCTGACAAATATTTACATATGTGAAGGTAAAGATTAAAAAAAAAAAGTTCTCCTGCCTGAATGTGAACTGCTGACTTGTGTCTAGAGGTCAAGGCTGTGGGCAGTTGCCGGGGAGACTGGCCCCAGGATCAGCCGCTCCGGCTCCCACCCGCTGGCAGGACCCTCTTCTCTCCAGGCCTGTGACCTCCACACAGAGATTTCCTAAAACAAAGCAAGAGAAAAACAGCAAAAATTTTTAGTCAGTTCAGACAAACAGCAAACAGCACACTTTGCCTAAGAGAAAGAAACTGTTACTAATATTTAAAAATATTACTGACAGGAAACAAATTTGCAAGCCTCTGTTTCCTCATTTGGAGGAAATTATGAACAAATTATCAGCTTTTCTTTTTATGGCAAGGAAGGTGATTTTTAAATATCATGTTACAAGTGGATGCTCGTGTACAGATGTGTCCCTAGACATTTGCAGGTATGTTTGTTGTGCCAGGGAGACGCCCCAGATGCAAGGTGTGCGTCACATCCCAGGAGACTAAGACACTGAGCACACACAGATTTGGCACATAACTGAAGTTCATTTTCTTTTGAGTCAATGAAGTTTCAAAAACTTCAAACATTTTTAGTATGTGGCACGTTACATAAATGCCTTTCAGATCCTTCCCAGTTTACTCCAACCTTGTGCGCCAAGCCTAATTCAAGGTTATGTAAAGATTCAGACTTGTGATTATGGACCCTCGAGCATTTCCTGCCCTGGTAGCCCACAGGGTGCCCTGAAGGGTGTGTGAGGTGGGGAATTGAGCTGCCCACTTGCATGGCTCCAGGCCACCAGCTTCTCTGTCCTGACCCCCAGCCCAGTGATGGTTTATGCAGTGGAGGCATGAGCTGTGGATTCAACAGATGTGGGTTTGAATCCTCACAGGGATATTATTAATTCCTGCCCCACAGAGCTGGGATGATGGGATGGCGAATCCAGAGGAGTGCAGGCCCATTGTCATTGACACCAATGTTGTCCTTGGCGTATCACTCTGCGCCAGCCCTAACTCAAGCGAGCAAGTGCATGAAGTTCCACCGATAAGGAGGCTGAGCTGCAGAGAGCTCAGGGGTAGCACGTGGAGAGTGTGGATGGGCGTCCTCAGGGGCAGCAAGTGGACAATGTGGACGGGCATCCTCAGGGGCAGCACGTGGAGAATGTGGATGGGCGTCCTCAGGGGTAACAGGTGGAGAATGTGGATGGGCGTCCTCAGGGGTAACAGGTGGAGAATGCGGAGGAACGTTCCTCAGGGGTAGCAGGTGGAGAATGTGGATGGGTGTCCTCAGAGGCAGCATGTGGAGAGTGTGGATGGGGGTCCTCAGGGGCAGCACGTGGACAATGTGGATGGGCGTCCTCAGGGGCAGCACGTGGACAATGTGGATGGGCGTCCTAAGGGGCAGCACATGGACAATGTGGATGGACGTCCCCAGGGGCAGCACGTGGACAGTGTGGATGGGCGTCCTCAGGGGCAGCACGTGGACAATGTTGATGGGCGTCCTCATGGGCAGCACGTGGACAGTGTGGATTGGGCGTCCTCAGGGGCAGCACGTGGACAAT
>CAUYPK010096880.1:0-51365 GCA_963574355.1 Loris lydekkerianus
CCTCTGCTCACCCTCCACCACTGCTCACCTCCACCTCTGCTCACCTCCACCTCTGCTCACCTCCACCTCTGCTCACCCTCCTCCTCTGCTCACCTCCACCTCTGCTCACCTCCACCTCTGCTCACCCTCCTTCTCTGCTCACCTCCACCTCTGCTCACCTCCTCCTCTGCTCACCTCCTCCTCTGCTCACCCTCTTCCTCTGCTCACCTCCTCCTGTGCTCACCTCCACTCTGCTCACCTCCACTCTTGTCACCTCCATCTCTGCTCACCTCCACCCCTGCTCACCTCCACCTCTGCTCACCTCCACCTCTGCTCACCCTCCTCCTGTGCTCACCTCCATCTCTGCTCACCCTCCTCCTGTGCTCACCCTCCTCCCCATCCTGTGCTCACTTCCTCCCCTGCTCAGCTCCTCCCCTGCTCACCAATCCTGTGTTCAACTCCTGCTCTGCTCAACCTTGCCCTGCATAAGAACTTGACCCTGCCTCTCACCACTGCTGCAAATTGCTCCAACTTCTTCTTCAAGGCATTTTTTGAGGGGGGTGGCTTTGAGTTTTTCAAGGAGTAATTATCCTACTTGTTGATCATCTAGTCTGTAGCTTCTGTTCCCTCTCACATTCTCTCGTTTTCTTGCCAACTACCTTCATATCATTCTTCTCCTTTTCTTTATAGAAACCCCCTAAGCTAGAGAAAGGATGAACCGGTGATTACACCTCATGCCGCCCACTGAAATCTCTTCTCGGAGCACAGCTGGAAGGAGGGGACTGGGGCTGTGGTTTCCTTGCCCTCGTCCACTCCTGGCGCAACTCCTGGGCATTATTTCTCTGTGTACTCTCTGCTTTTGACAGAAACACCCAACTATGCACGGTTGGAGTTACACCTGCGAGAAGCACGGAACCAGCATCAGGAGGATGAGCTGGAGGTGAAGCCACTGAGGCCGCTGCACAGGGAGGGCAGCACCAAGGTTAGAGGGAGCAGCGGCTGCCCTGCACCCCTGGCTGGTTCTGGTCTGGATGGGCCTTGTGGCTCTTCCATGCTAGACCACACCCTGAAGGTGCCCCCTGTCATTGGCTTGATGACACTGACACTCGTGGGTCTCCATGGCACAAAGAACAAGTGACAAATGTCCAGGGTGTGTCGCCTGCTAACCCTCAGAAGACCCTCAGTGAGGGTGCTGACTGGTGTTTAAGGAACCCACGTCTGCCATCAGATGTTAGGGAGCCTGCGTGCTTCCCTCCACCCTTTAATCCTGAGCTGAAAACTGCCCTTGTCATCTTACGACGAGAGATTTGTCTCTGCCACACTGTCCCCACTGTCTCGGTCACAACTGTGGGTGCCTGCATTCCACCCAAGCAGAAGCCAGAAAGAGTGGCCTCCTCCCCAGTTCCCTGCCTGGTCTGTGGTGGCAGCACCCCCAGCCATTTCCTGCCCTGGTCCCTGGACCTCAGCCTGCTGAGCTGGGCCGTGGGGACATCTGACTGTCAGCCCAGCCTCTCCCACCTGCTCGGGTCACCGTCCCTGGCGCCCTGCCTGGTGCTGCTGGCTTCTCGGCCTGTGTTCACACGAGGGGTTCTGCCCACCCTCTGCGTTTCTCAGCCTTCTTCCTCCCTCACAGTGACAAGGCTGGACTCAGGCGACCATGTGCAAACATTTCCCCGTCAAGTCACTGTGTGTCTAGGGCTCCGCCTGCTGTTCCCACAGCTGCTGCCGCTTCCAGCCTGCCCAGTCAGGGTGGTTTCTGACACTTTTAAAGCAAAATGCCAAGGGGTGGCTCTCAGGGAAGTGGCCATGTCACTTGTCTGCCTCTGGGCAGATTCTTCAGGCAAAGAATCTCTCACACATTTATGTGTTAGGACTAGGCCTGTCGAGGTTGTTCTGGGACATCTGAACTCATCCTGCATTTCTTTTCACCCTTTAACATGATATTTTTAAACTTCTATATTAGTTTTCTATTGTTGCCATAAGAATCACCACAGCCCTCTAGAGGTCGGAGAACAACATGGGCCTCGCTGGGCTGCGGTCAAGGGTTTAGTAGGCCTGCCTGCCTTTCTGAAGGCTCAGGGGAAACTTGCTGTTTTGTCTTTTCCATCTTCCAGACGTTTCTCAGTTGCTCACATTTCTCAGTTCGTGATCCCCTTCCCTTTCTTTCAAACTCAGACTTGGCACATCTCTCATCTCCCTGAGACTTTTTTCATGGTCATCTCCCTCTCTCCCTGGGAATAGCTGAGAAAAGTTTTCCACTTCTGAAAATCCAGGTAATTAGCCTGGGCCCAGCAGACAATCCAGGATAATCTCTCCATACCCCACAATCGTATCTGCAAAGTCTCTTTTACCATGTAAGGTAATACATTCAATTATATTAATTAATACACAGATAATTTGTGGGGACATTATTCTGCTACCTCGATTTATATTTCCTCTTCTTTCTTTTTTCTCTCTTTCAAAAAATAAATTTGACATGGCAGGTCATTTCTAAGATATATAATAGGACCAGGGCTAAGACTCCTAACAGGTTAATAAAGGTGAGTACATTTAGAGGCACCAAAAAGACCCCATGATGAAATGCCCAGCTAACCAAACTGCTATCAAACCTGAAACTCACCCCATGATTATTAATAGATCACAATTAGATTTAATATCATCATTGAGCCATTATCTTCAAAATGCCACAGTAGTCTAAATACCCACTTAGGGAGGGTTGACAGTACCTTGTGCCTATTTTGTGCTAGGAGATTTAATAACTTTGATCTACTTGAATCTTCAAAGGATCTTTGAGGCAGATCAAATTACTATCCAAAGAGGTCAAGTGTAGTGACCAGGGCCACCAAGCTGATGAGTGGCAGAACAATCGAATCAGCCGGCCTGAATCAGGTTTTCAAGTATACTACAATATAACACATCGCCTTCCATACACTTAGTGGGGAAAATTCATCTGGAATCTCTAATGAATTTGCCAATGATGTTCTCCAATACATGTGTTAAATCTGTAAATATATTAGTTTAATTTCAGAGACCAGGATTCTAAAAATATAAAACACACGTCAGGCTAGTTTTGAGGGTGTCTGAGGGAACTGTAAGAAAAGGTATGGTTGATGGGGCCAATTTCAGGGAAGGCTAGTACCAGAAGGCCTAGAAGAGGCCGGCTTGAGGGGTTCTGGGTTCAGTAAGGTCACAGCTTGCCATGGGGGACACATCAGGATGACAGTGGAGAACGTGACAGGTGGCAGGATGACAATTCAAGTACTTCCTCTTTGTATGTATGTACATGTGCGTGTATGTATTTTGAGACAGTGTGTTGCTCTTTTGCCTTGTTTAGAGAGCAGTGGTGACCACAGTTCATGGCAACCTCAAACTCCTGGCTCAGCGATTCTCCTGTCTTAGCTCCTGAGTAGCCAACTGCTTTTTTTTTTTTTTTTTTCCCTATTTTTTATAGAGAGGAGGTCTTGCTCTTGCTCAGGCTGGTCTCAGCCTCAAGCAATTCCCCTGCCTCAGTCTTCTGAAGTGCCAGGCTTACAGGTAGGATGCGCTGCGCCCATCTTTTCCCTTTAACGAGCCATCTATGAATGATACTCTATGTCTGTGGCCTAAGAAAGTGTCACACAATTCTCAACTAGACTTCATCCAACCTACTGTCTTTTACTCCACCTTTCAGCGTTCCTTTCATTCTTCTCTTCTCTTTTCACATGATACGGTCTTTCACAGAGTTGCTATACAATACTGCAGCCTGGATTAGGGAATTTGAAAACTAAATTGATCTGAGGAAGATTGTCTGCAGGCCACACAATTCCATAAAGCAAGCCAGGTTATGTTAACATATTATCTGGTTTATATCACGCATATACCTGTTAGAAATTCCATGGATATCACACATTGCCTCGTCTTATATGCAAAGAATTCCTCTTTTAGGTTCTGAAGCTCGAAGTTTAGTATACACCCCTATATTATGAAAGGAAAATCTCATGGTTGTATCCTTTGGACAATGGGGCAGAAATCTCTTATTTCCACATAGATGTATGTTTCTCCCTGGGTGTTTTTAAACTTACTCCAAACATAACCTTGCTCTCTATTAATTTCTGGTCTATTTATACTAGGATTTAAGTCTTTGCAAATAATGAAAGGAAAACACCCTTTTTATTACTTTAATCACCTAAAGAGAGGGAAAAAGAAAAGCTCTGATATACCAAACTCAACCTTTTCAATAGACTTGACCTCTCTATTTGAGCTGATTCCAAACTATTCTTGAAATTCTTAGCATCTTTATCTTTTATGTAAACTCAAGTTGAACATTGCTCCTACTGGTCCAACATGGACAGGGAGAAAAAAAACCCTCCAGAAGCTCAGTGCCTGTAGCTCAGTGAGTAGGGTGCTGGCCACATACACCCAGGCTTGTGGGTTTGAGCCTGGCCCAGGCCTGCTAAACAATAATGACAACTACAACCAAAAAACAGCCAGGTGTTGTGGTGGGGCCCTGGTCCCAGCTACTTGGGAGGCTGAGGCAAGAGAATTGCTTAAGCCCAAGAGTTTGATGTTGCTGTGAGCTGTGACGCCACGGCACTCTACCTAAGGTGATATGAGACTGGAAAAAAAAACAAAAAAACAAAAAAAAACAATCCCTCCTGAAAGGTAAAAAGAATTCCACTGTTTCCCAGTCAGCCTTGACTCCTACTCTGGTAGTCACTTCCTGTATTATAATTCTACATCAATGCTTCCAAATTACTAAACATAGCTTTAAAGTTTCAGGTGACTATTTTTGTCCCCAGGCAAACTCAGGGAAATTGCTTAAAAAAACACTGCCAAACTCAGAGGTAGGTGGGGAGATGGAAAAAAATAATGCATCAGGGTTGTTAATGACCAACTGATGAAGAGGTCTTTCTCTTTTTCTTCCTTTCCATTCACAAGGACAATATAACCACATGTGATAAAATGTGATAACACATAATCTTGAGATGTTCAGTTCTAGACACTGGTCTCTTTGTATCAGCTCTCAAGGACCGTGAAGCTATAATCCCTGAGAAAGAGTGTTCCCCTGGGCCTCCATCTCTGCCTTAGCCAAATGTTTCTGCGGGCTTTTCTGTGATTTGGAGAGAATCCCCAGTACACAGTAGTAACTAAGAAGATATCAAGTCCTGGGAGGCCCATGTTCGGGCGTCATTTGCTCTGCTGGAGCTGGGGTGGTGAGGAGCTGGATGAGCACAAACAAGGAAGCAGAACTCCTTTGCATCAGAGTCTAGATTGCAAGAGAGGCTGAAGTAAAAGGTTTGGTGATTTGAAGGACAGCAGTTGGGGGAGCTTCCACGAGTGGCCAGGCCACTGTTAAGCATGAAAGTGGCTACAATACAATCAGGGAGCTCATGAGAGCAGAGGGCACCTGGCAGAACTGCTGTGGGAAAGGTAAGTCAAGAAGAGCTAACCAACAGCGTCCCAGAGGAGCAGGAGAGGCCGCCTTTAGATCCCATCTGTTGAGAGCATGAGAGACTCAACCAGAAATGTGTGGCTTTCACAGCAACTCAACAGCCCGGAAGTAGAAGGGGAGGGCTTGTCCAGGGAGGGCATCCTTGGCTATGGAAATCAGAAAAGCCTGCAGCTGATCAAGATGACAAGAGGTTTCGGGATCAAGTGAATTCCCTATAAATATGGGGTAGAGCAGATGAGAGTTTGTGAACTGGGAGACCAGAGGCGGCGGAGGGGGCTTCTAAAGAACAAGGGCAGCTTCTGTGCGAAGCTTCTGTGAGAGGGATGGAAGGTGATAAGGTTGTGGTGCAGATCTGGCAATGAAGCAGTTGCTAGAAAGGATGAAATCTACAGTATGTATGTGCTAGTGGATAGGTAATGTGGGCTGATGTGAAGGCTACTGGAATAAATGCAGCTAAGGAACTATGATACAAGTGGTGATGTGGAATTTGAGCATGTGGTGGGAGTGAGGTGGGTAAAAGACCATGAGGCAGGCATTGCTAGAAAGGGGGTCTGTGCAGGACTGTGCTAAGGAAACCAAATGGGTAACAAGCAACCGAAGAAAGGTTCAGCCCCTGACGTAGAGAGAGGCTCCAGAAAGAGCCATGGGTTACAAGAAGTATTGCTGCTTTGCCTCTGGGACTTGTGGTTAGCTGGGGGCAGTGGTCTTCCCTGTGGGCACTGTGAGGTGTTACCAGAAAGATGCAGTGGCAGGCCAGTTAGTGGAGCAGGCAGGGGAACCGGGAGAGAATGATGGGAGGATGCCGGATGTTGTCCTTAACACAGGGTCACTATACATACATACACACATAGGGAAATGGGAAATTGTGGCTAAATGTACCTTTAGTTACAAATTATTCTTTACAAAATTTTACAAAATATTTTCTACATGTTGATGTAAAAATATAAAATATAAAATATCAGTTCATTAATTATTCCTATTGATGGCAACCTTCAGGACACCCTGTAAAGTTAAAAGTTCCAAAAAGATTTGTGGAAGTGTTTAGAATAATAATAGTTCTTTCCTTAGCTGCACAGCAGAAAAACCCAGGGAGTGTTGTAAAAAACAAAAGAAAGCAAAACAAAACAAACAGCAACAGTAGCCAGACCCATTAGATCAGCACCTGGGGGGTGAGACCTTGAAGTGAGACTTTTTAAAAGCTCCACAACTGACTCAGGCATCCCCTGAGGTCGGAGGAGCAGGAAAGCTTGAGCTGGGAGTGGGGTGGGCATGAAGACGGAGGGTGTCCCTGGAAGGGATGAAGTGGGGGTGCATATTTCTGGGTAACAGCACTAAGGAAAGCAGGCAGATGGGAGAAAGACTGGCGGGGAGCATTAGCAGGCAGGGTGCCAAGGCGGCAGAATTTCGGTGATAAAAGGCCCTTTTCAGCTAATCAGCTCCGGGGTTCCAGCTCCAGCGTGGGTATGAGGCAGTGCTACCGTGACTGAACTAATTGTCTCTTTGCAATTTGGAGAGACCGTTTACTTATAACTAGGATTTTGGTATTTCTGCATTATTAAAAGGCCATGAGGTGCGAGGAAGCCTCATCCATTATTCATGTTTGTTTCAGGCTAAGTGCTAGATCCCCAGGTGCTGAGAATTTATAAATGTCTATTTGGACAGCATTGACCACAACACAAATTGCTCCTGGGTTGTTTTCACTCTTTAAACCTGTTCATCAGTCTTTCTCCATACTGAGCATTTGCATCTCTTTTGTGCTAATTAAAATGATCAAAATTATTTTATAAAACATTACATTTTGCATGGATTTGTGGGTGTGCTTCTACTGGGAAGACAGGTGCCTGAGTAGACAACTATGTGTGTGAATATAAAATAACGTGTACCAAACATTTCAAATACGATGAAATGTGTCCTACAGTATGCTTTTTGCATTTTTTTTTTCTCTTGGAATTGTTAAAAAGATTTGCTTTAACCAGACTCCCTGACTCTCCTGGAGATAGTTTTCCCTGGGAAGAATTTAAGCCTGGCATGATTTCTGTCCTGAGAGCGCCTTAGATGTATTACCTTGGCAAGGCAGATAAAAGAAATAACCTTAAGGTTTACACTACACCTGTGTGTTTACAACATGTACTCAATATCAGAAAACCTTAAAGGCTCAACCATCAAATTATACCCAGCAACCAAGCAGGTGTCATGCCCGTCCACAAGACCACGCTGGTTAAATCCGCCGAGAGGAACAGATGATGGCAGCAGGCGCAGGGCTTCTCCCTCTATTTCCACTTGTGTCCCTACAACCTTTCCCCTCGCAGCCTGCTTCCCAGGGAACACGTCCTCAAACAGCCGGTTTGCATACTACTGCTCTCTGGATGGAAGCTCCAGAAGGAAACCCCCTGATATTCAGAAGAAATTTCTTCTCTTGGCTTCGTTGACTCATTTCCCCCCTATTTCTACTCCTCCTTTGGATTTTCACCCTTCTTCAGCCTCTTTGCTGGCTGCTCTTCCTCTGCCCTGGCAACAGCAGATCCCTCCTCAGTCCGCGGGCTCTGCAGTGTGGTGCTTCCCGCGACCTAGCTCAGGAGCAGAGCCTCAGACTGTAGCCAGCTGCCGGCGGGTGGAACCCGCTTTCTCCACTGAACAGCTGCATGACCTGGAGCGACTCCCTGAAACTTTCTATGCTTTGGATTGCACTTCTGGAAAAGGAGCTAGTGGCATCTTATAAGGTTGTTGTGAAGATGAACTGAGTTAAAGTATTTATGATTTTGCTCAGCACCCAGGAAGCTGTCAGTAGCAATTATCATTTACGGGATTGTTTTCTCCCTTTACTCGCTCCTGGATCCCCGATCACTATGGATGACAAACAGCACATAACTCTGGTTCCTGATCTCTACCTCAAGATCTGCTCCCTAGCAACGCCAGATCTCTCACTGTTTGGGCATCTTTTCTATTAAACAGATGCCCAATTCATGCCTCTTATTCAGTATTCCAAAAGGAAAGATGCCGCATGGACTGAATGTTTATATCCCAAATTCCTATGTTGTATCCTAAGGGTATTGCATCCTGTTGGGGTGGTACGAGGAGGTGAGGCCTCGGAGAGGTATACAGGTTAGGAGGGTGGCAAGCTCATGAATGGAGTCAGTAACCTTGCACAAGAGACCTCAGAGAGCTGCCCAGACCTCTCTCAACCAGGTGAGGACACAGTGGAAAGTTGGTAGACTGCAACCTGGGACAGGGCAGCTCACCAAGCCCAACCATGCCGTCACCTTGACCTGACCCCCACCTCCAGAGTGGTGAGACATAAATGTTTGCTGCAAAGCTCCCTGTCCCGGAGTTTGCCACCGTTGTTTAGAGGCAGAAACTTGATCTTGTGTTCCACCTATGCAGGGCTGGTCACCAGGTCCTGTGAAGGCTCCTGGACCTTTTCCTCCTGACCCTTCACCTCCCTCCTCCGTCATCACTCCCTGGCCCCACCACACATTCCTGCCTCTATGTTTTCACTGAAGTCAGACTAATATTTCGGACACATAGTTCCAGGCATGTCTTCTATTTAAACCTCTCCAGTCCCCAGTTACTCAACAAACTGCATCTCAACTCCTCTCTCTGGCAGTCAAGGCCCAGCCTTCCTACATTTCCACCTGCCGTTCCAGGCTTCCTGGAGGTGATGTGCCTACAAAGAATCTTTATTTATTGTTTGCAGCCACATATTTCTTCACGCTGTCGCCTCCACCCAGACATCTAGGATTTCTTCCCTTATCATTGCTAGTCAAATCCCTACCTTTCATCAAAGCCCATATCAAATCTTAGCTCCTTTTCAAATCTCAAAATAACACAATGCCTTCCTCTCCCGAATTCCCGCAGAAGCCTGCACAACTCAGCGGGCACCTATCACACCCTCAACTGCCCCCCATCCTTGGCATGCTTCCTTTATTTCTCCTTCCAGATCCTAACTTCTCCAAAGGGACTTACTCTATCCCTCAAAGCTTTAAATGGGATAAAACGAACGGCAACGATCTCGCGCCAGGAATTAAGCTCACTTATTGTGCAAAGCAGCCGTCTGTCGTCAAACGCTGACCCTGTCCCTCACAGCCCTCGGGAAAAGAATAGGGAAGGGCATTGACCAAGTGGCCCCCCAGGGGCCCGCAGCACCGCAGTGACACTGCTTCCCTGTGTAGGAAGCGCAGCAGAGATGAGCATGGAAGTGGATTACCTTCCACAGCTCTCCTTGCCAAATTCTTCTAAATTTTTCATTAAAAGAAATCAAGGCAGTTGTAAAGGAACTAGCCCTTGGGAGGAATGAGCAGAAAGGAAAGAGCTCATCTACCAGCATGGCCTGAGAGGCTCATCTACCAGCACGGCCTGAGAGACGTCTCTCCTCTGGTTTTTAAACTGCCTCCTCTGGCACGTGGGTGCACATGCAGACACCCAGTCTCCAAACCTCGGATTCCAGTGAAGATGAAGAAGCGGGTCAGGCAGTGCCACTTACCTTCAGGGCGTCCTGGGTGTCGTCCAGGCAATACACGCGGACGCTGTACTCCAGGGAGGAGCAGCACAGGGGCCCGAAGATGGCCAGCTTCAGGCGCTTGGCCGCGGCTTTGGTGGAGGACTGGCCGACCAGGGCGTAGGTGCTGAGGTTCTCCGTGAGGATGTGGCAGGCCTCCGCGTCCAGCTGCACGTAGCAGGGGGTAGTGAAGTTTTCCTCTCCGACCACCACCACATCCTGGGGACAAGAAGGAAGGGGCCCCACTGAGCCACGGAGGACAGGTGGTAGTCACCATGGGCAGCGGCGAATGCTGGTGGGAAGAGCAGGACCCCTACTTTCCTGATCTGTTTTATTTCTCAGGCTTATGATACACCTAGTTCCATTCCTCATCATTATTTTCCTTTCAGCTATTGCCTTTATCCTGAAAATATTCTTCATTTAGATGCCCTTTATGAGCATGTTTTGGTCTTCCAAGAAACTTCATTTTCCCTAAAAGTCTACATGTTTAAAAATAATTAGAGGAATTAAAGAACTGGGCAATGGCACATTGTTTTGCAATTCATTTACGGTCTCCAAAGCTCCCCTGATTGCTTTTCCTAAAGAATCTTGGTCGTCAGAATCTATGCAATAAAGTAAGACATGGTGACCTTCATGCCTTTAAGACACAGTTCTGTGTTGTTTTTCATGTAAACCATTCAACAGCCTACTCCTTTACACTTTGAAAATATTTAGTAAGAAATAAAAAATAAGAGGAAGTGATGCTTTTTGTAAAAAGTAAGTACCAATTCAACCAGGTTTTGATTTATCTCTGAAAGACCAAGTGCAGGGTCCCTTAACCAAGGGTGTAACCTCAGAGCTTCCTGGGGCAGCCGGGTGACAGACTTGTCAGGCGGGGCGGGTAGAAGACAGTAAGAAGAGGTGGAGCCCATGGCTGCCACACAGGAATACGTGGACCAAGCCTTGTCTTCTCCAAGAGAAGCTGGAAGTTCGTATTTTTAGAAACTTTTAATTTATTCAAATTTAAAAGGAAAATCACATGCAGGAGAAATAAAACACAAACATGAATGAGTGTGACTCAGTCTCTGTATCCAGCTGTCTAATTTCAGCAGGGCAGGACCCCTGTCCACTTTGCTTGTCCCTGTCTCCCAGGGGGCCTGCCTCACGGTGACTGTCCGATAACCATTTGTTGACAAAGTGAATGTTTGGTCATAAATTTTGCTCCCAGGGTTACATGAAGATGCGAAAGAAGTAGCCACCTAGATGATCGTGTGAGAGTCGGGCCTGGCAACATCATCTGAGCTGTAGTAAGAGCTGTGTTTCAATAGCATCAGAGAAATCAGTTCTTCAACTGAACCTGTCCCCCCAAAAGGAGCTCAGACTGAAAAGGAAAATAGAAAAGAAGCTCAGCATCCTAGCTTTATTCCAGCCCCCGACCCCCAAAGGGCACTCCAGTAGAACAAAGGCACACCCCAAGTATCACGTAGAGCTGATGTGTTAAAGGAAGCCTCCTGAAGATAAGGATAAGGACAAAGATGCCCATGTCCCAGTCACTCTCAAGCCTGGGGCTGTTTTCGTAAGGATTATTCCCCTTCTACTCACCTCATCTGCTAAGTTTATTGTTGTTGTTGTTACTCAAACCCAGAAACAAGTAGGGTAAGGTAGAATCATGCAAACCATTTTTCATCCTGTGAGATTAAGACTTTGAGATATTTTCCAGATAAATCATTTAAAGCTTAAATGCAATTGCAGGTAGATCTGGTTAACCCTGGTCTTAAAGTCCTTTCATTCATTATGACCAAGACTACAGCATGTCCAGGGAAAGGAAATTATTCCAGGAACCCAGGGATGCCCGCTATGCTTCTAACTTCAATACTGTGTTTTCCTAAAATATAAGGAGTTCCAATCTTCATATATATATTTTTCTAAAATTTTTCCCCTAAAAAACCTGGAAGTAATCACAAAGTATGGAAATGTTCTTTACATAGTAACAACTTCATATTTTATGCATTTAAAATTTTACATAAATATACATTTTTGGTGTAGGTCTTATAATTATTTGGTATTTTTTGACGCACATATTCCCAAAATACAGGTTCCAAGTGAAAGAATCTGATGTAAGGGACAAGACCTGTTTAAGGCATTGTCCTTATGAGATGACAAGGACAATAGCCTCAGACAGTCAAGATGCCACGTTTTCTTCATTGTAAGGGAGCTTTGGAAATACATCTTTTCTTTTTTCCCAGATTAAATTCACAAGAACATTATCTTAGATATAACTGTCTGCATGTAAGCACCCAGCATTTTCTGGCCCCGATGTTAACTAACATTTCTCTGCCTGCAAATTAAAGGCACCTTTGTATGGATCTCTTCCTGAAACATAGTATTCCGAAAGGGACTTGTCTAAGTCTCATAAGGGCTCTTTTCCTAAATGTTAGTTAATGCCTGAGCGTCATTTCCCTGTGCCCATCAGTCAGCGGTTAAAGCACTCAGGAACGAGTCTGTCTGTCTCTCTTGCATTTTGAACATGGGGTAAAATCCCTTCCATGTTTTGCTTTAAAAACTGAAGGTGTCCCATAATTGCTTTTGCTCATCTGCATGGCATGGTCCCCACAGAGCTCACCTCCCACTGTCCCTGCGCCACCTGGTTCCTCAGCTGTATCTTCCAGTCCTCGGTACTGGGGTCTGCGCAGTGATGCATCGTGAGGATGACGGGGCGAGTCAGCAGGGCCCCAGGGGGCCCACAGCTCACCACAGGGGTCAGGAGTGTCTGGCAGTCTTCCATGGGGGGCCTGGCAGGACAGCAGAGAATGGCATCGGCAATATTTACATAGTATTTATGCATAATGCACTCAAAATCTGAGATCCAAAGTTGCACAAAAAATTCAAGAAGTTTTCTCTTGGAGTTTTTTCTTTCTTTCTTCCTTTTTTTTTTTTTTTTTCTTGGTGGGGCATATATGTGGGAGGGGAGGTGAGGCAAAATTAAATGCTCTCTATACCACGACTTCATCTTTCAAGACTGGGTCTGTATGAGAACAGGAAATTTACCAACACCTTTTGAGCTTCCCTCAGACACAGTCCTGCCTTTGGTCGCTTCCTCTTAATTCATACCCAGACACTTTAAGGATGGAATGGGAAAGAATAGTCCTCATGACGTTACATAACCAGCTTGTCTGATAATACTTGCCATTGGTCTCTCAGGGCTTTAAATGCTTTTTTGGTTTTAGGACCTAACTTGAAAAATGTTTTTAAAAAAATCACTTCAGAATGAGGACACCCTTGAGCTAAACTTAGTCCAAATGACTTTCAGGAGAATTCCAGCGAGTGTGGAAGATTCACTTTTCAAAGGCATGACCGGGAAGAATACAGAACTGTATTTCTAGAGCCATTTAAAATAAGGTGGTTTTACTTGTGTCCTTCATACTCAGAGGATCTGGGCATAAAGAATCTCAAAGATCCAAATGCCTTATTTTCATATATATTTTAAATGCCTTAAATTTCTTCCCTACCAAGATTATAATCAACATGCAAATAGATAAATGACTCAACCTTTCAGCTACTTTGTGAGGAAGTAATCCCACAGGTGGTGAGTGGACTGCCCAAGTCGCACCGCTAGCCAGTGCTAGTTAGTACTGAGACAAAATCTCTAACAATACTGCTCTAACTATTCTATCAGAATAGCATAATTCTCAAAATCAGGAAGTCAGAGAACTTTAGAGGGGCCCTTTTACCACAAACCAGACCCCTCTACAACTTGGCCGATATGTGGTTGGTGCTTTAGACACATTCAGAATTATAGTCCACTGAAATGTCACCTCATTGATTATCAAATCAAATTTATAACATATTCTTACTTAGAATGAACAAAATTTGCCTTCCTGAAATTTCTTTCCACATATCCTTTCCCCTATCCCATTTTCTTTCACCTATCTGGAGACTATTATGATGTCTCCAAAGTCTTCTTTATTACAGACCAAACATCTTCAATTTTTTCAACGTTAGCTACAAAAGAGGAATTTCCATATCTCTTCCTATGTTTCCATTGTCATATGGATGCTTGTCTGTGTTTCAATGTCCTCAGTATAATGGGGGCATTTTGGGCTCAGTACTCAAGTACATAGTATCGAAGGGCTGCTCTTTGATGTGGAATATGTAGTTAACTGCATACCTCACAAAACTGTTGCCTGAGATCAGTGATTTTTAGCTGATGTGTACCACAAAAATTTTTAAACATCATTAAATTATTTTCAAAAGAAGTTTAAAGCACAGTAAGTATGTATTTTTTTGCTCTTTTTTTGAACAACATAATTTAAGTGTGCCATGAGATAAAACATTGATTAGATTATTCTCGGCCAATTAATTGCTTTAAAATATTTAGTGAGCTCCAGTTAGATGGGAAGATGGAGATGGTATGGTATGGTTAAGCATATCATTTATAAAATGAAGCTTTGATGCCCCAAGGAGTTCAAGAAATTCATTAAAGCTGATCACTTTTAGTATTCCTAACATGAAAGGCTCTTATGCTAAGTCTACATAGTTTCACAGTTGTAACGATGGCTTTTATACCCAGGTACAAAAATTTGTATTTAGCTTTCTAATTTTGCTTTAATTGTTTCAGGGAAAATTTCAGGCAATATACTTTTTAATGCTAAATGTTTAATGCTAATGCTTTCCTCTAAATGTTGGCTGTCTCTTCCAGTTTTTATCCTCCCCAAATCTGATATGCCTGCTATTTATGTCATCATTCCAACCATTGATAACACCATACATGACACAAGAATAGGGCAAAAACAGAGATCTGTTCAAGGACACAGTTGGAAACAGCTATCCAGTCTGACATCAATACTTTTACTTAACTCAACCAAACATTAACCTATTAAAATAAACATTGTCCAATTCATATCTTTTGGTCTTTTCACATGAATATTATGAGGGATACAGGTAATTCCTTTATGATTACCATGCTTAATTGAAATTAACTTTTCCCAAGTATTTATCTACAGTTTATATATATTATATAATCCGATGGTTAGTTTCTGTCTACGCTTACCCTCATTCAGCACTCAATGAATTATAGTATCTATTATTTTTAATATTGTTGGAAGATAATTCTTCATGGATTTCTCATATTTCTTGATGTTCCTGACTGTCTTGCAAACATACTTGTCACGAAATGTCCTTGGAAGATAATCTACTTCTGGAACAAATGACAGGCATGTCTACACCTTATTATAAAAGACTCAGGTTCCCTAAGCTCAAGAGCCCTTTCCTAGAACACAGTCACTGAGTGTGGAGATGTCATATGACCTATTGATTGTCACCATTTCTAAACTGCGGCTCAGGAAACTGGCATAAAAGTGATGAAACTCTGTATAGTGCTATTGCTGTTACGTGATACATTGATTGTCCTTTGTTTCTGACCCAAGAGTCTTTTGTCTCTATTGGCATCCATAAACTGTGGCAGCTAACCTGGTAGCTCACAATCAAGTTCAAATTTTATTATTTATTTATTTATTTTTTTTGAGACAGAGTCTCACCTTGTCACCCTTGGTAGAGCGCTGTAGCATCACAACTCACAGCAAACTCAAACTCTTGGGTTCAAGAGATTCTCTTGCTTCAGCCTCCAAAGTAGCTGGGACTACAGGCTCCCACCACAACATCCGGCTATTTTTTTAGAGATGAGGTCATGCTCTGGCTCTGGCTGGTCTCAAAACTGTGAGCTTAGGCAATCTACCAACATTGGCCTCCCGAAGTGCTGGGATTGCAAGTGTGGGCCACCAAACCTGCCCAAGTTCAAATTTTAGAATTCTTACAGTTAACTAGTATCCCAATTGTAAGAACTCAAATTTGGCATATTTTCCCCTTAATAAGTCCTGGCTGTCACTGCATCCTGTCACATCCTAAAATTGTACTAGGAATCCACCAATCTATGGCTTTAAGCCATATTTAAAAAGCCAAAGCAATTTTTACTTGTTTTTTGTTTTTTGTTCAGAGACAGAGTCTCATTTTTATTTCCCTTGGTAGAGTGCCGTGGTGTCACAGCTCACAGCAACCTCCAGCTCCTGGGCTCAGGCAATTCTCTTGTCTCAGCCTCCCGAGCAGCTGGGACTACAGGCACCCACCACAACGCCTGGCTATTTTTTTGCTGCAATTTGGCCCGGGCCGGGTTCGAACCCGCTATCTTCAGTATATAAGGGTGGTGGCCTACTCACTGAGCCACAGGCACACACAATTTTTACCTGTTTTTTATGCTTTAAAATCATCTTCAATCTCACTAAGTAACAACACAGGGTCCTTTTCTAAACCTAAAGTTATCTAGGTATTTACATTTGTATCACAAGGTTATTGGTAGCAGTGTGAGTCCTTATTACTATCCCATTCACTGCCTTGGTTATTATTTCCTTTTAATCCAGTTTATCCTCCTTCAGGTCTGAATTGTATTCTCTTAGAACAGAGGTTCTCAACCTCGGGGTCGTGACCTCTTTGTAACAATGAAAATACATTGTGGCATTAGGAAAGTTGAGAACCACTGTCTTAGAATACTAGGGAAGTTCTGATTTTATTATGTCACAGTTACTATCACACTATGTGCCTTGAGCATGAATTTTATTATTGCTTGATTCTATTTCTCCTCCCCCAAGAGAGAGGAAAAAAAGCAATAATTGCACTTCTTTCCCTGAGCACTACTCTTACCTTTTAGTTACAAGTGTACCTTGAAAAGTGAGTATGCAAATTTAAGGAAGGAGACTAACGCAGTGTGCATTTCAAGTGGCCCTCGCAATATAGTTGGGGATTGGAAACATCTCTCTCTCCATCTGGTGTCAGCAGCCGCTGCTCCAGACAGTGGGGAGGAGGGGTTCCTCTCATCACTGACTTGGAACAGAAGGGAGAAAAAGACTCCCTGCTGGGCTGGGCGCTGTCAGGCCTGTGCTCTCCAAGCACACCCCTGGCATGCAATATTGATGGACACCGTTCTCACAGGGACAGCGAGGGCAGGAGGCGGGAAGGAGGGGCAGGAGGTGTCAAAAGAATTTATTAACTCAGTGAGGTGCAAGAATGTCATGAATAGGGAAGTGGGGAAGTGGAATTCATAAGAGGGAATGAAAAACAAAGAAGAAATAACGATAAGAATTTCCTATGTGTTTTCAAGAGGAAAGAAGTCATGTTGAACTTGGAATTATTTCTGAGCATATAAGAGTGACGTCAGCAAGATCAGATTTAACTGTGTGAAAACCAAGGTCAGAGCGTCTAATTTCTCCTTTTCTTTATTTGTATAAAGGGAGGATATGAACAGGCAGAAAAGAAAATTGTCAAAAATAAATATTTCTGATTCACGTTTTTGCCAGGAAGGGCTTTACTGCCCCACGTCTCACGTGTGCCCGAAGCTCTGCAGGCAGTCTGTAAGTATTAACTGCAGATGATACAGAAATGAGCAGAAAGCAGCAGTGAAGCCAAAATTCTGCCCAAAATAATGATTAAAATCAGAAGTGCTTTTCAAAGTCCAAAATGGATAGTAGCACCGTAAATGCTGGATGGGTTCTGAGGCCCGAAGAACAAAGCCCAGAAATGTTCGTTTGCTGTCAGAGACATTTTCTCATTCTTTGCTTGCTGTTGTCAGGGAGGAGAACTTCCACTAAAGTGCATACTTATCAAAACTTTCATCTGAGCGACTGTATTCGCTGCTCATGGTACATCTATAAGGTAGTTAGAATAAGTGTTTGTATTATCTCTTTTCCAGAAGGGGAAACTGAAATGTGGAGATATGAAGGAGATATTAACCATTTTTCCAAGGATACAAAGTTAGTCCTCAGCAAAGCCAGATTTCACACACAAGCCATTTAATTTTGTTCACGCAGCGGAATACTTTGGGTTGCTTGTAATGGGCTTAGGGCTTTGATAAGCTTTCCCCATCTGTGCACTAATGCAGGCTCAAAACTTCCTGAAAAGAATATCTCTGCCCGCCTCTGTGTGGACATGAGATGCCTTCTATGAACGCATGTGTCTTTTGTCAGGTCCCTCAGGCTGACAATCCCACCCCAGGCTCAGCTGCCTTTAAAAGCACACGCCTTCACACATAATTGGCAACTTGAAGCATTTGCACTCTGGATACCTGACAGGGAATATCTAACTCACTTGCTTTCAAAAGCTCAATTGTGCAAAAATAATATTTATGGAAGCCCCTCTGAAGGTATGCCACCATTTCCTCAGACAGACCAAAATCTATCCCTGGATTAAGGTAGAACAGCCAGCCATCCTGCTTATCTCCTTCTGAAGACATCGGAGTGGGAGCAGCCCTTGAAGCTCATCCCTGCTTTTATTTTAAAGATGCTGTTCATTATACTTACAAAAGGTCTTCCCTCTGAGGAACCACAGGAGAAATAATTGAGCTTCCTCTGGTTGTATTTTTTCCTCACAGACTCGTGAGTCTTGTAACTTAACCTGTCCCCCTCTAGAAAAGATTAGAAATATTAAATTCCTGACACAGCACCAGAAATGTGCTGGAAATTACATAAAATATTTTATATTCTAACTGCTCACCTGACTTTATCTTATCTTTTATAACCTTATTTTCCCATTTTCTTATCGTTTTTCATCTATTTAATTTTTTTCCTCCCATTGAAAATTTTGTGTTTTCATAAACTGCCTTGAAGTATTTCTTCTCAAGTAGGATTTCAATAAAGAAACTGTCGAGAACAGTGAGAGAATAAGATTTAAATATACCTAGACTCACTAACACCCCATCTTTGATCATTTTATAGCTATTACTTCAAACTGAGGAAACTGGGACTCAGGAATGAAAAGCAAGCTTTACTAAAGCAGAAATATCACTGAGTTTTGCTGAGAAATAATCATGTCCGCTACAATTTCACAAAGTTCTAGGCAGTGACATGATAACCAAAAACTATCTCCTAAATAATTACCTACGATCCTAACACATTATTATTTATGAATAGTACAGAGTGTCCCCAAAGTCACCCCTCAAGTTGCTATACATAGGGAAAATGGGAAAGTATAGCTAAATATACCTTTATTTGCAAAACATTGATTACAAAATTTTACAAAGAGGCAGCAAAACACAGAGAATAGTTTGTAAAATTTTGTTAAGAATCTTTCATAAATAAAGGTATATTTAGCTATAATTTTCCCATTTTCCCTACATATGGCAACTGTAGGGGCGATTTTTGGGTCACCCTGTAGATATGCTAGTTTTTAGTTGTCCCACAGGGACACCTTTTTCTTGGAGGGAGGGAAGAGTGTCACTCTGCTGCCCCAGGTAGAGTGCGGTGCTATTGTCACAGCTCAAAGTAACCTCAAACTCCTGGGCTCAGGCAATCCTCCTGCTCTTGCCTTGACCTGCTGAGTAGCTGACAGATGTCTGTCAGCTAACTTGAACTCCTGAGCTCAAGCATGAGCCACTGCACCCAGCCAATTACTATGGGGATTTCACCAATTAAAAAAATCCCAGGCCAGATGCAGTGGCCCATGCCTGTAATCCTAGCACTTTGGGAGGCTGAGGAGGAGGAGTGCTTGGGCCCAGGAGTTTGGAGTTGCAGTTAGAGCTATGATGGCGCCACTGCACTCCAGCCCAGGCAGCAGAGTGAGAGAGAGACCCTGTCTCAGAAAACCAAAACACAACAACAACAACAAAAAAACCCTAAAGGTTACCAATGTCCTAAAGTCAACAAATCAAATAATCTAATAACCTTGTTATTTCTCTTCCTCTTTCTGCACATTTTAATTTTAATAACAGCTCTGTGTTGAAGCTCCATCTTCAGACCCCCTTTGCCATTGACTTCTGAGATCCTGGACCACCACGGTTTGTGTATTTACCCTTACAAACATCCATTCTTTCATTCACAAATATTCAGGAGGAGCCTCTACACGTTCAGTCCTGTGTAGAACCAGCTCCGCTCTGCGTATCCTGGTGTGTTGTACTTACTTTTCCTCATCACACTCAAACTTAACAGGAATATTTCCCAGAGTTCTTCCTCCAGTTCTTTTCTTTCCACCCCAGCCTTTTCTCCGTGGGAGGTTCCTTCCCTTCTTGATGTCACTGCTGTCCCCAGGAGGCATCCACACCCCTCCTCACACACTGCACCGTCAGTCGGAATCTGTCCTCTCCGCCTCAGCCCTATTCCTGCTTCTGACTTTGCTCTCACGGTTACCCTGGTGCCCGAGGCTTGATTCCTGGATATATTCAGTGTGATTGCCCCTCCTGTCCAACACCTCCAGTCAGTTGTAAAATTCTTTTTCTTCGGACATGCATTTCTCTTTGCAATCTCTCAGACTCAGGCCTGGCTCACGCCCCTCTCCTCACCTCTGGACTCTGCCCCTGCCCAGCCGGGGCGGGGTGGCGCTGTTCCCTGCATCCATGCACCTGCACCCATCATCAGATTAATCTTTAAAAAGCTCGGCTATGCCTGTGGCCCTCACCTGCTCAGAAACCGTTGTGATGCCCCACAGTTTACCTAAAGGTGCTGTATTTACCTTTATATTTGGAATTTCTAAATTTATTTTTGTTGCCTTTTTTGATAAAACTGCTAGGCAAGTGCAGAATGTGGAGAAAGGGGGAAATTAACTTTCATATCATCAATGGAAATTATTTTTCAATAAGAACTGATAAAGGGCAAAGGAGTCCGAGTCAGATTCACTTTTATAAAACTGTGACTAGAAACAAGGCAAAAAGGCCCATGTTAGTGGCATTACTTGTGGAAACTGTATCCGCAGAGAAACACAAGGGCCTTGCAGTCTCCCCAGAGATGTGGGCCGCAGGAGAGCTGGTGGAATCCCGAGCACAGCCTCAGAGGCCACCCGTCCCCTCTCTGAGGCTCATTCAGGGAGCTCATCTGCCCGTGTGCTTCCTCTTAGAGCACAGACAGCAGTGCCAAGGCCTCCCCTGGCACAGCCACTGTGCCACAGTAATTAAGTTCACGCCTCCCCTCAGACAATTCCTGTCAGCAGACGACCGGCTGGAAACCCGCCAGCTGGAAACACACCCAGTTTTAGACGCAATGAAAAGAATCTGAGAAAAGGAAAATAAGAGAAAAATGCTCAGAATGTAAAATAACATCCACATCTCCTGATGTCCTCACAGCGTCTTCTCCCCAGGAAGTTCTGTCTCATGTCACGTGAGCATAGGCAGTGTCTTCAGTGAGCCACAGAACAGGCATCCGACCTGTCCTGTAAGACAGAGGCAGAGGCTGTGCCTGGCTCCTGCACTGGTGCCATGGGGGGTGGTGGTGGTGGTGACACATCAGGAGGCAGAAGAGCTTCAGGATCAGCTACACTGGGGCTGGCATTCGGCCTCCCTCCGTTACTAGCCGTGAGGCCTCCACAAGGCCACAGAATTGCCCTGTGCCTCCGTGTCTTCATTTTTAAAGTGTAGTTCATCACGATGTGCAGAGTGTGGTATACTTTCCTCAAATGGAGAGTTTGAGGAAATGGCAGCAACGCTTTGTATCAGGACTATATTCTATAGGACATTCCTGTAATTGACTTTTTACACTAAAAAAACGTATCCAGTCAACATGGCCCTGGGTGAAGGGCTCAACTACAACTTGAACTTCACCTTAGAATTGGAAACAATGTAACCTAAACATCTGTACTCTCAAATTAATATGTAATGAAAAAAGAACTCCCACCCCTTCTAGTATAAATAGCAAATTAGTGAAGCAAGGACTGGCCATTTATCTGAAAGGGTTTGTTCCCTCTGTCATAGTCTCTGGTATGTATTTTCTTTTGAATCCTTGAGCTTTCTCAGCTTTATTTTATTTTGCAGTTTTTGGCTGGGGCTGGGTTTGAACCTGCCACCTCCAGCATATGGGGCCGACACCCTACTCCTTTGAGCCACAGGCGCCACCCTATTTTTATGAACAGAACTTACTTGATGCACTCCAAGTTCAGTGGAGTAGTTAGCTCCCTGTGTGCCTGACTTCAAGTGGCAGGCACACTAAGGAGTCAGAGATACCTTTTTATCATAGACAGAGGCAGATCAACTGAAAAGCAGAATTGTCTAGCGTTCTGAGTTCTCTGTTTTCTCTCTCCTTCTAAAATGTACAATTATCCTGGTTAGGGTGCCAAGTAAACTCTGGGAAGAAAAGCGGAGCAGCCCGTGAGCGGAAACACCTTTCAGCGTCAGCCCTGTGGCTGCAGCTCCTTAAGGTCTGAGCCTCAGCTGAAGGTAACCGTAACTGGATGGAAAATAAGAGACCCAGAGCACCCCACTGTTTCTCCGTGAAAAGCACAAGCCAATTCTTATTTTCTGTTTAAACAAAATGTCTGTGTTGGCCAAGGCCTTGCTGGATGGACGTGTTTAATGCTAACCTTGACTCTGGACAAGTGAGAGAAGAAGAGAAAGAAAGAGGTTTTGGAATTTGCTCATCTTTTCTCCTGCTGCAAAAGGAGCAAGCGAGCTCGGAGGGCCTGGGAGCGTGGCTTTGCATGGGGAATGAAGAAAATGAATATTTGATGCAGGTAAATATAAGCCTTTTAGTGATTTTCTGTTGCTCAAAATGAAGGCATGAATAATGCTCAAGGAATTGTGTTACGCTCTTAGGCTAGGGTTTCTGTAGGTGAAAGTACACCATCCCAGGGAGAGAATGTGCTGGGGCCAACTGTAAATACCGATGTCGCCACCTGAAAGCGTAATAAAGGAGCACTTTGGCTACTGGAGAACAAGACTAAAAATGCATGTTTTTCTGAGGATGAGAGGAAAGAAAGGAGAAAGGTTCAATGTGTTATGACGACGAGATGGCTCTACCTTGTCACTCAGGCACTGTATGCAGAGCGCAGGACTGAGGAGCTTTGGCTTTTCCCCTTGGGAAAATCAGTGATAATTACAGGATGAGGATCTCCATTTAGTGGCATCTTTTATTTTAGTATTTCAGTGTACTTCAGAGGCACTAATCAGTCAGGCCTAGAAAGCACAGTTTAACACACACACTTTACATGGGAGCCAATCAAGAAAGACTACACGGTTTGTAAGATGCCAAACTGAAAATTCAGTTGAGGACTTCCAAACTCCTTTTGGTATTTGTACTTAAAATAACTTCATCTTCATGACCATGACACATATAGAACAGAGCCTTTTGAGTTGATCCGGTTTCCATCAACCCCAGACCTGTTTTGAAGGCCTAAGTATGGAATTTTAAGTAGTAAACGTGAGAAGGAGGTTGGTATCACTTATGTTAGAACACAGTCAGAAAAGGAGGGAGGGCTTGGTGGTTACAAATTAAGTGCTGGGCTGAGGTGGGAGTGGCAGGGCAGGGATTAAAGGGTTGTCCAATCCTTTGTGACCTTTAACCTGATAGTGGGAACAGGCTGGATTCCTGAGCCAGGCCACATGAAGTTGACATCTGAGTCTCTCCATGCGTCTCCCTGGACAGCATATGGATTTTATTACTGGCCATTTTTTCAGCAAATATGGCCACATGTCCAGTTGGGCAAACACTTCAGGCCTTCAACCCACACTCAAGATCTGCAAAAGTGTCTGGAGCTTCAAAGATAAAATTTGAGCTTTTGTAGGTCTAGGGAAAAAATGTAAGCTCACTCAGACAAAAGTATGTTGGGCTTATCGTTTCTATTGTACAATTCTCCTCCAAGTTAGACACAATAAAGTCAGTGCACCAGAAAACGCATATTTACCTCATATTTTCTTTCCTGTGTACAGTCACATACATTTCGTAGACTCTCCCTTGGGGAATGGCCCCAGCAGGAATCAGCAAACTGACTCCTGAAAGAAAAAGAGAAAAGCCATCGTAGAAGACCTCTGCATCACAAGGAAACTTCTTCCTGAATGCTTTTGCATCAAGTAAAAGGAGCTGAGCAGATTCTGTGTCCATGTAGCCATAAGCTTGTTTCTTTTTCTCTAAAGACATGTAAATATTCATAGCACCTCTGCTTCCCTTCCACACTGGCCCTGTGACCACACCTCCCTCTGAACTGTTATGGAATTACTTAAAAGAATGATTTCTTTTTTTTAACTCTTGTGTTATTTATGGAATAGACAGATGGTTCTACTGTTGTTTTTCTTGTAAAACAAGGGCGGGAAACCAATAATTGCCCCCAAATTTCAAACCGCTGTAATGATGCATCATCTCTAATGAAAAAAAAGAAAGCCCTGAGATTCAAAGTTAGAGAATTGCTAATTTCAACCATACCAATGAACATTTATTTCTGAAACATCTTGTTAGCATCAATGTTATTCTACAACAGTATGGGAATTGGTGAAGAGCCCTTATTACTTGTAACTCTAAAAGGGAACAACAATTTCTAGTTTAGTCACAGCAGGTCAAAGGTTTCTATTTTGTTGCTAATTGGTGCCATTGTGAACCCATTATGAGCTATGTGATTGAGCTATGTTCTAAGTGAATTGTCTGCCACGGTGTGTAAATTTGAGCTTATGTCGGAATCACTGGAGGGCTTGTTATAATTCAAGTTGCTGGTACCTACCCTGGAGTTTCTGATTCAGAAGGGCTGAGGGTTTGGCGGGAGAGATCTTAGTTGGATAAGGTGTGAGGTGATGCCCAGGATGGTGGTGTGGAGCGAAAGCTCCAAGAACCCCGGCCCGCACTGCCTACTGTCGCCACAAAGCATTGGTCAGGTGGCGGCACCTGCAGGTGTCCGACTCCATCATTTTATTTCCATAAAATTCAGTTGAATTCAGCTCAATATAAAGTGCTGATGCCTCCTTGTGAGTACCGTGTTTGGCAGTGCTGTGAATGCCAAGAAGTAAAAGCTAGCATCCCTGCCTTAGAGCGGTTTATAATTTACTTAGTAAGGAAATGGAATACACAAAATGAGCTCAGGGCAATGAGATAACTTGCTTGACCACATTAGAAAGTCTCACAAATGAAGAGCAGAGAGGGGTAGTTATTCAAAGGCAGTTGAAGATGCGGGTTGCATAGCTAGTTGAAGATGCTGAGCATGACCTTCTTGAGAAAGAAGGCCTATGAGGGCCGTGGGATGGCGGGAAGTGGAACAGCGCTGTCCAAGCCTCAGTATTGTTAATGTTTTTCAGTGAAAACATGACAGGTACCTACATCTTTGTTATGGCTAAGAAACAGAGCTATGAATGTGGAATAACAAGTACTGATTGTTAGTCTATTAAAAAAAGTGATGTACGTTGATCACCATTGCCTGTTACCTAGAACGTATTTAAAACATGTTAGCTCCAGATGGCACCTGTGGCTCAAGGAGAAGGGCACCGGCCCCATATACTGGAGGTGGCGGGTTCAAGCCCAGCCCTGGCCAAAAACCTGCAACAACAAAAACAAGCAAAAAAACTTGCTATTTCCTTCCCTTCCACTTAATAAGCCTTCATTATAAATCACACATGAAAGTGTGGTAGGTGTAGAAATGGGAAGAAAAAGCAGAATCCATTGAGTATCATGGGAGAAAGAACTTTCTTGGGAATAATTATAATGTTTAAATAATGGGAAGCCAAGTATGTTTTTCTATTCACTGATGGACTATTACACAGAAAAATTCAAATCATGATTTTTAAAGAACACGCCATAGCATGAAAATGGGGAAAAGGTGAAGGAATATTTCACATACATGATCTCCATTATACGTAGAAAAAAGTGATATTAAGTGTTTCAATTTTGTTAAAATATATTTTTCTTTTCTTTTTTTTTTTTTTAATTAAATCATAGCTGTGCACATCGATATGATTATGTATTTTTCAAGGTATGGGGTGAAAGTTGTCAAGGCACTGAAATGAGAAGAATCAAAGACAATTTCATATTCAGTCCTGAAGACCCACTGGTCTGTATATTACTTGACAGCATGTACGATATATATTTTTATATGTGACATTAACATGTTAGGTCAATCAAGTAGATTTTTCTTACCGTATGTACAAAATACTCCATTAACCCTTTTGTGATCCATATTTCTAAACCTATCACTACTGTTAATGAATAAATACCAATGTTTTAATCAATAGTATTAATATTAACTTAAGTTCCTCATTGAAGACCTTCATGCAGATAAACTATACAGTACACTGAACACCAAATAATCCTGGAGAAGGTCCCGTGATGAATCTGGTGTATCTAGACAGATACATCAGAGAGGGGTGCACAGTGTACCTTATCAACACTTTGAGGTTAAAAGACTGTGACAAAGAGGTATGTTAATAATTGAAGACCTGATAATATACTTTCTGATGATCTAAAAATTAGTATTCAGAAGTATTGCTTCCTATAGTAAATTGGAACTGAACCGACTAGTATTTCTAATTAATTTGTGCTTTTAAAGTGCAATGACAACAGTGAGGACTCCCAGCTCGATGCTGCCTTCTAAAATTCTCTTAAAAAGGAAGGGCAGTGACAATTTTAAGTCACACCTCAGGGGAAAGGGGCTATTTCCAGGAGCATTTTCAGTGCTATTTGGGGGAAAATAAATGGTTTTGGTGCTTATTTTTCTGAAGTAATATTTGATTTACATTGAAAATGGATTTGAGTTACATAGGTCACATTTAACTTTTCAGGCCTGGTGGTACAAAAAATACGTTTCAAGCTGCACCTCTGCAATTTAAACCTTTAGAATTACCTGAATTGGGAACGATGAGGTGACCTCCCAGGGAGTTGAAGGTGCCAAATGCCGTGCAGGATGGATCCGTCTGTCTTGCGAGACTCTGATTCTTCAGGTTGAGAGCCTCATTCTCTAACAGTGACTGAGTCATCTGTGGGGACAGCTTGGATGTGAACTCTGAGAGGTCATCTTGGGGGGTGACAGCACCAGAGGTGTTGTACACTTTGATTTTCAGGTTGGGCAGTGGATCCAGGATCGGAGAGTTGGTCATTGGGATTTTGTCCGAGACGTCATGCAGGGCATAGACGGGTCCCCTGTACATAGCCGCAGCTGATGTGAGGTCTGGGGGCACTGCCAGAAGATCTGGGTCAGAAGAGAAAAGATTCTATTTGTATTCTCCAGTCAGGCCAGCCTACATCAGTCAGACTCCCCCTCACACTTTCTGAGCCCAAAGCAAAGCAGCTCAGCTAATATTAGAGATGTATAGACGCTAAGGCTGTACTGGAAACAGGGCGACCAGATGACTGGAGTCTACATGGTCGCTGGCTATAAATAAGTAGCGAGCTCATTCTGCATTCTACTTTGAAGCCTACTCATAATACTTAAGGTACATTTCAACAGATTGCACGGAACAGAAAGCCCCACTTTCCCCTTGTTACAGTAGACACAATGTCTTGTCAGAAGTGGAAAAAGGAGATTCAAGAAATAAGTCTAATTATCAGTATATTCTTTTCCAATAGAAGTTACAAAGTATAACAGAGTAATCTGTCAGAAAAGAAGAAAAAGATGATTTGTATACATGGTCAACTTTAATTTGTTAGGTGAATGATGTTAATATGGTAAAGAACATAGTTGACCCAAACCTCTGACTTTAGGGGGCTTACATTCTGGTTGAACTGGATGACCCAAACATCACTGGTCTTGAAGCCACAGAGGGGAAGAGCTCCTGTGTGAACACACCAGGTGTGACATGAAATGCCCACTGACCTTGTCTTGCTGCCTTGATGTTCACAGGCTGAAAGCCCCCGTTGAGTGCTGATGAGTCAATAATGTCAGACTCAAAGTCACGATGATTCTTCCGATACACGAACAAGGCCACCACTACCGAGATGGCCAGGCACACTATCACTGCTATGACAATCCCCACGTAGAGGGCGACGTCATCTGAGTCAGGAGCAGCTAGAGGGGAGGAAGGAAATGCTGGACCAGCTGCTTAGAGAAACTTCCCACACTACACATACGTATCGCTATAATTTTTTCAGACATTTATTGCCTTTTTTATAGGTTAATTTCAGATCTATTTCAAAAGCTATATAAAATAGCTGTGGCCTTTCAGTGGAAAATTATTTCTGATTTCTTTTCCTTTCCCACTCTGCATCTATCCACCCACTAATCTATCTTCTAATTGGGCAGCATAACAGAACATTTATTACTAGGCATATAAAGAAACTAGAACTAAACCCATCCTGACCCACGGGGGGCGGGGAAGGCTTATTATTCACTTCAGGTGGAAAAGTTTGGAAGGGTTTTTGAGTTAAATGATAGTTCTTGAAAAACATAAACATCAACACCGTTAGGAACCTGGCATGTTTTGAGTGTCTGTTTATTGAACCAGAATATTTTCCTAAGTATCATTCCAAGTCATGAAATTACTTTCCATAAAACTCTTCTCACTTTCCCCTAAATCAATGGAGGGGTGGGTGAGGATGGTATATCGAAGCAAAGCAAATATTAGGAGCAAACATACTGGATTTGAAAGGTGTGCTTTCAGAAGATGTAGATGTGGGGAGCGGAGGTTAACGCTGATAACCTTCTCTGAGGCCAGACTTTTGATACAGATGCAATGTTGTCTCTGAGAACCCTGAGCTCCCCACGCTCCCTTGTAAGACATTTACATTTGAGCTACTCATTACTGGAATAAAATATATCTATGGTGCATTAAGTAAGATAAAGTTGTGGCTCAGTGCTCAGTCGGGTCGGACTACCCAAAAGGCTACTTAAGCACTTGACCAACACAGTGCGCAGTCATTTGAGAGCAGACCTGTGGGTAAAGCAAAAACAGAATTCCTGCAAATGATGCATATCGTGTTGGGGGCCTGGAATGTGCTTTGATCCAACTGGAAAAGGCGATAGAGGCTGATAATCAAAATCAAAACCAAACCTTTGCTGAACTCTCGAGACCCTTAGAGTCTCTCTTTTTTAGTTTTCTGTAACCCACAAGAAGTAGTCAGCAGAGTTAACCAAAGCTGCTCTGTTCACTGCAAAGGAAGTGGTTAAATTAATACTTCAGGCAGTCAAGAGCAACCCAACATTTTATAGTCAATTTTATATGCATGTGCATTTTGGAGGAAGAGAGAATTTTCAAATTTGTAGGTCCCATGATGTCCTAAGATTTCAGGGGCCACTCCTCTCTCAAGACAGTCATATGGTTTATGTGGTGAAAAGAATTCATCATTTCATTGGCTGGTGGCTCATGTGATAACCAACCCACACTCTAGACAGGTAGCTTTCCTGCAGGACAGTATATTAGAATGCCTTATGGAAACTGCTCTTTTTTTTTTTAGCATTTTGTGTTTAAATGTATCATATGGGAAAGGCTTTCACTTTGCTTTTTAAAATACTGTCCTCAAAGCAGAATATCCACTCTTCCATTAATTAAGCCAATATTGGCATTGGCAGATTTTTTTTTTTTCAGAAAACCAATGACATCCCAAATACTTCTGGCTGGGTGAGGTGCTGCTTTGAAGCGCTGACTTCACTTTCCTGCTGAGTTTCATCAGAGGCTCTGCCATCGGGTTCTGAACTCAGGTCTGAATATTCTATCCAACTCCTTAATGTTTTACTCTACTGGGCCATAATTACTTATTGCACATTCATGATTTCTAGCTCAACAGATATGCCTTTTCTCAACCCTCTTGTTATTTGAACTCTGCCCTTTACTTATATCAGCATATTTCATTATATATTTTGTCAGCTATTGAGATTCAGGCTTTTTAATGGAAGATGGATAGATTTTAAAGCTGGCAGAGTCATGAAATGACCCTTTCTTCCCTTCAGCAGTGAAAATCTAATTTGTTTTCCATGTTAGAATATATTAGCCTCCTTTTTCCTGTGTGCACATCTGTGAGCCCAAGAAAGGTAAACTTGAACTGGGAGCAATAACGTTACACGATTATTCAGCAACATAAAATCCAAACATCCAACTTACAAGAAAATCCATATTCATTCTGCGTTCTCTGTTCAGTTGAAATAGGATAAATGAAACCTTGAAAAGAAAAAAATAAAATAAAACAAAAATGGGAACAAAATCAAATTAATGAGGGAAACAAAACAGGAAGCATGAAAAATGGTTTAATTAAAAGAAAAGGAAAAGAAACCTGTGGTCCTTTAAGATTCTGGTTCAGTGCAAAATTATGATTTTGTATCTTCCGTCTGCTCTGGAGCCTCACTAAGAATTAATAAGTAGGCAGATTGAATTTCAGAGCAAAAACTGGTCTCGAGTCACTAACTTTGGAGTGCTTAAAGTCTTTCTTTTATTGAGCATAAACTCTAATGGATCTAATTTATTTCAGACATCAAGGGTCATTAGCATAAGGAAAATCTTTTTTTCTTCTTCCCTGCCATATGCTTTAATTCCCAGGACATTTTCAGTAAGGCTCTACACAGTTTTTATTTTTTTTTATTTAATCATAACAGCTTGGTCTAATAGAACCAAAGAAGACGTGTTGTCACTGGTCAAAGGTTAAGTGGCCATTTACTGAGCTGAGCTGAGCCCACCTCTCCCAGCCCATCTCAAATCTACTTTTTGGATTTCCTATTGTTTTTTACCCCCTTCATTTAAAAGGAATCCAATAGGTATTGCCCAGGGACTGAACAGTTTGGCAATGCAATGGAAACTGAATGCTTTTTACTAGAAATCATTTGAAAATGAATAGGTCTGAGAGGTTATAAGATTATTTATTCTAAGGCTCCAGAGGAATAGTGAAAATTGGACAAAATAAAAACCTCATCTCAACAGAAATCATGGAAATAACACCAGCTGTTTTAGTTTTCTTTCTTTTTAGTATATTCTGAGGTTGGAAACTAACAGGAATAATAACGTAATACTAATAATGATAATAATGTGAAGCAGAGCAAGACAGGGAGAAATCACACACACATGGGTGACACAAACTTCTGAAATGCAAAATCTTGTGGAAAGTTTCTAAGTATAACTGGCACCCACAGATCCAAAGATTTAATATTCTACAGCATCATCAAATGATAGGGCACTATTTGGGTTAATCAAATGAAGATGAATAAGAAACATGTGAATGAAACCTTCCTAGTAATAGTCCAGGGCCAAAAATACAGGGACCCTGCGAGAGTCACAATTAACTGGTTCAAAATACTAGGCCAGAGACGCTTTAACACTGACAGCCGCTCTGCCTCCTGCCCCCGGCAGCACTTTCATCATCTGTGGCACGCTCAGCTCTTACAAGCCATTTACCTATTTTGGGGGACCTAATTCTGGAGAAACACACGGTGCTACCTTAATGAAAGAGAAGTTTGCTGTAGCACAGACAGGTTTGCTCTGAATTAATTTTTAATGTTTTATTTTAGAGCAGTGACTGCAGCCTCCTACTCAGTTTTATAAATATTATATTCCTTATTCCAGTTGTCTGAGTCCATGCATTAGGTTTGATTTTCATTTTTAAACACCTCCGTCTGGTAATAACCTTTTTTCCATTTGTATTCTGTGAACTCAATAAAGGGACACCTGGGACGCAGGCAGGCTTTTAAAACCCAGAGGCTTAAGACAACCACGCTGGTAAAGGAGACCAGATAACGATGCCTTCCTCTCGGAAGTGATGACGTTAAGTAGAGGAATGTCAAAGGACTTATTTTTGCAGCCAAGAGGGCAAGGAAACGAGCATAAAATAGGATATTTGGAAATGTTCTGATGTTCCTCCTGAACATTTTGCTAAGGATCAGCATGGGCCTGTTTGAGGAAGCAGGAGAGCTGTCGCTTATAAAAGGAGAAGTGTATCTCCAGAGAGATACAACACCCACTGAAATTTCCCCTCCACAGCAGTGCTGGGGCTTCTATAGCTTATGTTTCCTCTTTCCAACAGAATTCCTGTTCTTCCCAGGCAGAGAAAAGAATAATAGGAAAGTACTTTACAGTTTTTCTTTTGATTTCACCTTTCATATGTTTATGTCGATTTGAACTGCTAAATGTGTTTGTGCCTTGCGGTATTCATCTGAGGCTTAAATTTTATTATATGCACAGAACTGGCATTCATTCATTCATTAATACTCTTCAACCCTATTACATTCTGGGTTCTATTTTAGACATGGGGGTACCTTCCTGCAGCTTCCATTCTAGGTTAATAAAAAACAATCAAGTAAACAAAACAAAACAAAAAAATAAAGATCGTTTCAAATAATGAAAAAGTCAAAAAATGTAATGTGATTGGAGATAAAGGTATGCCAATTTAGGGAATTAGGGAAGCGTTTTTTTATTGAGATGAAATTTGGGCTGCAGCGTAAGGGATGAGAAGGAATCAGCCAAGTCAAGGCCAGAAGGAAACAGTGTTCAGTGAAAGTCCCAACATGAAAACAGGATGGGGGGGCACCAGGGGAGCGAGGTGGGGTCACAAGGTGGGCAGCCGCCAAATCACACTGGCCTGGCCGTCCACAATGAGGAGTTCCGATTTTATTCTAAGTGAAATGCTAATCCTGTGATGGAATGCCATTTTGAAAGAGATTCACTTTGGTTTCTCTATAGATAACGAATTGCAAAAGGATCAAAGTGATAGGATTTTATAAATGGTTTGCATAACACACAGCTTGGGAGATTGCCATTAATAAGCACATCGATATACTTGATGAGGTATTTGCATATTAGGTGGTTATAAAATTTTAAAATATTAAAGACAAAGTCTTATTCACTATTGGTTATCCCTCATAGCCAGTTAGAACCAATCTAGCCAGACTGTTATTTTCCCACCTGGGAAAGTTTGCAACAGTCTGATATTAAGTGTACTCACCCATGGTTCACACACCCCCAATTTACTGCCTATGAAACACTGGTAAATAGGGTAACTGCAGAAGTGAAGTATCAGAGAAGAGGATTACTGTTCCAATACCCTAAACGAGGGTAACACAGACTCACTTTCTCGAATTTGTTTTTAATGCTTCTCCATATGCTCTGTCTCTCACGGAACAACAGGGAACATTTTCTTCAGCTAACAAGGTGACCCTGCTGAGAATAGTCCTAGCAACAGTGAAAAATAACACATCAAGCAGAACACAGTACAAAATAATTGTTTATCTGTTTGCTACCGACAGGCTGGTTCATAAGTTAAAGATTTCAGTTAACATTCCTGCTACTTGAAAGCAAGGTAGACTGAAAAGCACCAGGGTCATTGGCAGGCAGTGAAGCCCTGATTTTTCAGTCTGATGAACTTGAGTTTGAATCCAAGCTCTGCCACTTCTTATCTGTGAGAGTTTGGTCAAAACCACTTCTCTGAGCATCAGTTTTTTAATCTGTGTAAGGGGATACAGATACTTTCTTCCACAGCTATGGAAAGAATGAATGAGATTTGTAAAGAGCTGGTACAGTGCAAGTACTCAGCAAGAGACCAACAATGACAGTGATATTATTACGGCACACATTGCTAACGTATACCAAGAGGCTGGGCTCGTAAGGGATTTTATCTGTACACTTAACACAGCCTAATATTTTTAATGAGTGACCTCAGGAAATGTGCTTAAATCTCAGTTTCCCCCATTACGATAGAAACCAGTGGCTCAGTTTTCCAGAGAAACCACGAGCAACGCCCTCTTTGAAGTGCTGAATACTCTTTTACTCTCTTCACTGAAAGAGGTTTATGCCCGGGTTTTTGTGGCTTCTGGCAAAGATACAGAAGCATGTTGCAGAAGCAAATGTCTAGGGCCAAAGTGAAAATTGATGCTAACAGTGTTTCTCAACTAGAAGTGCTGCCATTTCTCAAAAGGGTCTTTGCAAATGGGACAGGGGAGATGTTTTTGGTTGTCATGACTAGGGGGTTGTTTTGGCATTTAGGGAGTGAGTGCCAGGGATAGGGAATGTCCTGCGATGGGAGGAACAGTCTCGCCAGTGAAAGAACTATCTGGAACAAACTACAGTGCCACTGACAGCTTTCAAAATCACCTCTTTTGGACTGACAGAGGCACAGGCATGGAGCCTGAGGAAGGGTGAAAGGCTGGCTTCCACTGGGTGCTGTAGCCTCAGGAGCTGAGCAGAGGGAGCAAACCCAAGGGCAGGGCTGCTGCCTTCCAAGGGAATTTCTTATTCCTTTTAGTCTCTTATTATTATTATTTCTATTTTTTAAGAAAATTTATTTTTTAAAGAAGGGATTTGCCTGCTTTGGGGGAATAGGAACTGGAGGAGCTTTGATTGTGGAGAGAAACTTTTAAGTGAAGGCTCAGTTTGAAAACTGGAGCCAAGAGCAGGCTATGTCTTAAGGGAGAGGGGAGGGCAGGAGGGTCCAAACCTGCCTATCACAGGGGCAGTGAACACCAGATGAATGATGAGCAAACTCGTAACTCTGACACATGCATTACAAAAGCAACCCCTGTCGCCAAAACTATTTGCACCCCATAATATTTGGGGGAAAAGTTAATGTAATTTCCTTTTACCAGAAAGACATCCCATAATTGCTCAAAACATAATTTCAAGAGATACCTTGTACAGCCTTTTTCAGACAAGGACACTGAGTCCTAGAGGTGAGAAATGATATTTTCTTTCTTTCTTTTTTTTTTTTTTTTTTTTTTAGGTTTTAAATATTCACTTTTATTTTTACTGTCATTATTATTATCATCATCACTATGTTCATCATTACTTTCATCATCAAAAACTGATGTCCCTCAATGGCGAGATACAATGTTTTAAAATGTGAAGTGAGAGTAACAATTTTCAAAGGTATCCACAGTGTTGAAATTCAAGCAGACAAAATTTGATTTCAAATTTCCCATAAGTATAACCGATGGTGCTCAACGAGTTCTGTATTTGTCCAACTGTGGGTGACACCTTTCACTCTGTGTTTACTGAGATTTGGATCATTAATGTCACTGTTTTCTGGCTGCTAGTGATAAAATGACTGAAGGAAAAAAATGATTTTTCTTAATTTGCCCAAGGTCATCTTTTAGGCTAGGAATGGGGATGTCCAACTATTATGAAAGATCAGAGTTCATGTCCAAGTAGCTTAAAAAAAAAAAAGAGAGAGCTTTCCTTGATTTTATGCTGCAGGAAGTAACATCAAATTATCTTTAAGTACATGGCCAACACCTAGTAACTGAGTAATAAAATGCTTGAAAATAGCCTGTTTGGTCTGTTTCTATTCAGAAGTCTCAGAAATAATGCCAGAAGTTATTATAAAAGTAAATCTTCATTTTCCCAATAAACAGCAACTACTTCTATTTTTCTGGTCTTTAAAGATTTTTCCTATTTATACAATATAGATAGCAGATAAAATCCAAGCATGAACATGGTTTATGATTAATTTTTTCAAAAACATAATAAAGCTTTTTATGCCATAATTCTTTCATAGAAAAAATTTATTAAGGAAATACGTTGATGTGAGAAATGTCATAATTTCTGAATATCACTGGCCAGATTTAAATTTCTCAAAACCAACTCTATGCTCTCTCCAACACGCAAACCTCAGGAGGTTGGAGGGGAAAGAGATGGTTGACTAGAACTTCTTATTTTATTTGAGCATAAAGTGGTAAAGGGACTTGTTGCAAAATTGGTGAAACAGCAGAGCTCAGGTAAGATCCAGCCCTTGGGCTCCAGCTCCAGGGTCCATGGAAATGGGACAGAAGCAATAATGAGTAGATTTAAATGAAGAGAGACAAGGAAATAATAGAAAAAGACTTGACAGGTTCCTGGCTTAATTTGTAATTCAGTGATTGAATGAGGTAACACTACTGATTTAGACTGTAAAATACCGTTCCATTTGTAACGTCTTCATTAGTATTTATGAAATTTAGAAAGCTTAAAGAACACAGAGGGCTTTTCTACCTTATCGAAACAACTTCCCGCCAGTGTCTTTTGCTTCCAGTGTGGGACAAGCCTTGGCATTTCTACTCTAACGTGAATTATGTAGTTGTTAATGCATGATAGTCACATTGTACTTGGCATAAAATCCTATGGTAAGTAAGTATTTAAAAGGAGAAACACCATTTCCCTCAAAATAACATCAGGAAAAAAGGAATAAATATCAATCATTGGAGGGACTCTCTACATCAGAAGAAAATCCCATTTTAAAGCCATGAAAGCTGACAACCATTTGCTTCAACTGCCTTCGTGGAAACAGGCTGAAAAATGAAACAGATTTGATTTCCTAGGTTGGCTGTAAGACTTGTTTGTGGGTGTTAGGTGGGCAAAGGTGTTTGTGGGTGTTAGGTGGGCATTTTAATTCTATGCCTCAGTTTCTTCATCTGCCAACGAGAACTATTTTGTAGGATTATCAAAAACTCTGTGGATTTTTTTTTGCCCCTATGTTCTCGGAGTTAATTATATTGAACCCATTCAATTTCATTGCAGTTTGGTTGTGTCTATGATGTCTAACATGGAGAACTGAAGTCAGAAGCAACTTAGGCCAGAATCCAAAATCAGTGCCATAGGTAGAAATCAAATAAAAATTCACTAATAAATTCCTTTCAATTACAATGCGTATAATATAGTAATTTTATGGCCGCCTACATTGGAGAGCCACTGATCCAAACTTAAGGAATACCTAAAAGGAAAGTCTGTATGTAGATGTCTGGGAATGAAAATTCCCTATTTTTACATTAACTATCAAATCCCTGCCCCAAAACAGATGGGTAGTATTTTGTAAGGTATTCCTGCTTGTCTTCAATTACTCATTACATGTCAATGTGGAGCTGCTTCTTTAACTTTAATTTGCTTCTATGACCTTAATACGTGCAAATAGTTTTTATGATAGTGTGAGGATTAAGTATAATAGAGGATTGATTCACATCTTCTACATGGGCGAGCATGATACAACTTACACGTACCGCACAATTGTAGTTTGTAAGGACATAAGGTGTGTTCTATAAAAGTACCTATTATATTTTTTAAATCACTAAGTTTCTAGTTATTTTCAATCCTATTAACCTACTCTAAAGACATTAGACTACTTCGTAAGATCTTTCTTCACTTTATGATCTTTCATTAGAAGAATCTGTACTCCGGATGGACCCTCCCCTCCCCCTGACCTGGCTGCCTGGCACCCTTTTTGCCAGTGACTTTACACTGAGCCAAAACATGGGATTTTTCTCACCCCAATTAAATTTCTTAGGATGCAAATGTTCTTATTAAAACCTCAATGGCCGTTCAAAGTAAACATGTCCAGATTTTCTTTTTTCCGTTTAGGTCAGTTCTTACCCAGCAAACCCATCAGGGCTGCACTAATGATGTCAAAGGTCAGGTCTGTCAAAGACACCCAGGGTCATTTGTTATAATTTACCACTCTTCTGAGGGTTTATTTATTGATGAGGCTTAAGGAACTCCAAATAAATGAACACATAAATTCTAGGACATGACAATAACAATCGAAAAGAACATTTGCTTATCACTAATGTTAGTTATCTAAATTGCCGTGATAATTTCCTGCTTCAGCTTTCAGATGACAGTGGCTACACCTCATTCAGCTGGTCTATAATTTTATTCCTAGTAGCAAAAAAACACGCCCTTCTGAGTAGGAATATCAGATAATTTTAACATCCCAGGATGTAAACGTGTTATCTCAGGACTCTCAGTAGGTGAAGCATAAATATCTAAAATTTAACTAACAGTTCAGTAAAATCAAACTCATACATCAGCTGCTTGAGTATTTTTTATGTAGTGGACTCCATCCCTGTCAATGCTCCTTTAAACAGAATAATAAATTATTCAATCTAAAGGTGATGGTATTAGAATCTTTTCATGGTAGTAAAGACACACAACAGAAAAAGTCCAGTGATGAAGGGCTCTGGTGTAAGGTGGCTGATTTCTAGAATATATTATCCTGCTGCTGGACTTTCAGACAAAAAGAAAAATTTAGCTTATACCCCCAGACCTACACCCACGTGACCTTGAAAGGGTCCCTGCTTTGCCATGGTTGCTTGTCTGGTGACACCTTTTTTAATGCCCTTTCATCTGGAAGTTGAGGATCTTGATTCGTCATCTCACACTAACCTTTTGGGGGCTCTGTAGGCATTGGTTAGGTTTCTGTGGGCTAAAGTTTCTAACTACATTCCTGCTTTCAAAAGCAGGAAAGTGTTTTACCAGAAAGGAAACAAGCAAAAGCAAGACCACACTTATTTCACCGGAGACTGTGGAGCCCTGCACTGGGCAGGTGGTCCATGTATAGAATATTTATTTGCCAGCTGGGACACTGCACATATCAAGAGCTACATAAACATAGCTATGACATCAACTTCTTCCCAGCTACAGATGAAAGCATTCACTGTGTAATACAGTTAGGCCCTTATCAAACTGCTGTGTTGACAAAAATTTCAGTGGGGATGGACTAGCACCTTCTCACATGCCTAACATGGAAAGTTATAAACACATCATTCTGAAGTCAAGTAATGGCTATTTGTAAGGTAAATTGCTTCCCCACATTAAATGCACCTGGGATTCCTGGGCCCTGTGAGGCAGTGCGTCCACACCACAATTTACACTCTGAGAGGTCTGCTACTTCCTCTGTGCTTGAGAAGTAATGGAAGGGCTGTGTGACACGTCAATTTTTTAATGAGTAGAAAGTGCTTAATTTGCAGAATGCATAACATTTTAATTTCCCAAAGTCAGGAAGTTCACAAATGCAGACGCAATTCTAGAGAGTTATTGTTTATAAATTGCAATTTTTACTTTGTCTGCTATGGCATAAACCTGCTTCAGCAAGGAGTAATTCTAAATTCAGGTTTGAGCTGTTACGTATGACTATGTGAAACTCCAAACTTACAATAGGACTTAAAAGTAAAGTCCACCGGAAGTTTCAGTAACATAATAATCTAATTTAGTATATTCTTAAATATACATAAGCTGCAATATCTGGGCCAAAATATATACTGTATATAGTCTCTGAAGTGCTATTTTCAAAAAGAAGAATACAATTGTATTGCTAAGATTAATAACTTTTAACTTTTACAATATTTATAATGAATTTTTTTTTTCCCTTACAATGAATTCTTATTCATGTCTCTGTGTCTCTCTTCAAAACCATTTTGTATAAATCCGATTTCAAACATATATTGAGAAATAGGGATTAGGGTACATTCATATTACTTCTTCAAAATACTTGGGTGACTATGTGTAAGTAACTCTCGCAACCCCAGGGTTTTATACAACTGGGGTTTTATGCAAGTATTTTATGCAACGCTTTTTCAGTCATCTCATTTGAATCAATGTGACCAAATTCCAAGGGCAAGTCAGTGACATTGCTATATCTCAAATCTAGAGACCGCTGCTTCCAGGATTATACTGTGGTTCTAGCCTATCCTCAACATGTCTTTGTTGAAATGCCATTTATAATCACAAACACAACAGAATATCAAGCATAAAGAATGTGTAAATAGAAAGCATTTAGAAAAAGAAAAAATTATTTATAATCTCATTACCTCAGAAAATGCGTTAGTTACATGTGTATTCATCTTTTTCCCAAGCTTACTTTTACAGTTATGGCCAAATACACACACACACACACACACATACACACACACACACACACATGCAATACTACAGCGTGCTTTCTGATTCACCTGTGCAAATTGCAACGTGCTCAGCCTGTCGGTGTTACTGGGAAGGCTTCACTTGTTTCTGTCTCTGTGAATTTTATGATTTCTTGATTTTTGTGTATCTTAAAACTTCCATAATTACCCAGTGTATGACCATATATAAATCCTTATTCTGCTTTTCCACATTAAACCATTACAAATATTTTAGTGGCTATTCAATGCTCCGTTTTACTTAACCATTACCCTAATGCTGGACTTTTGAGTTTTGCATTTTTTATAATAATAAAGAATACAGATGTATTTGGTATATAGTTGTCTCTTCCAAACCCTCCATGGACACCGAAATCTAAGGGTAGAAGTCTCTCATAAAACGGCATAGTATTTGCATATAACCTGCACACATGCTTGTATATAATTAAAATTTCTTAGAATATCTAATACAATTTGCATTGACATTTTAGGAAAGACATAGGATTTGGATTTCTAAGATGTCTTACCCAAACATCAGTAGCCTAGCACAAATTCAGAAAACTCTGGATTAATTTTTCAGTTGAAAATTAAATATTCTAAAAAACTATAAAGTTTAAGAAAAACAAAACTCTATATTAGAATTATGAGTAAAAAATAGTCTCTAAACTATGTTATTTAGGCATAATGGGAAATGGAACTGAATGAGGGTTAGCTCAAATAGTCAAAATCATTAACTGGCCTTTTAACATATATTGAATAATATTCTAAGTTCCATTTCTTAACTTTCAATCCTTTTCTGTAATTATGATTCAGGTATATCCCTCATAAATAGTATAAAACTGTATTTTTTTCTACAATTTTGGATTTTCTTTAGATTTTAATTCATTTACATATGATCCCTCCTCATATTTGTATATTTATTTCTACTAGCCTATTTACTGCTTTAATTTATAGTTTTTCTTTTCTCTTTTTGCTTCTTTCCTGCCCTTAAAATTTTTAGTCTGAAAATATATATTCAACTTTTATGTGTGTCATCAGTCTTAACATCTTAACTGGAACACTGGAATCGGTAAAGTCTAAAGTAAATGGTATTACTATTCTTTTCATGACAGTGTGGAAATTGGCAAATTTTAACTTACTTCACACCCTGCCACATCCATGTTAACATTTTCCTACAACTGAGTTCCATCTTATTTTCAGCGGCTCCTCAAATAGTCTCTCTTCTTTTAAAGAATCAATTCTTTTTTTTTTTTTTTAGTAGATTAAGTAGTGAGATTTGTGAGAAGTTCTTTTTCTTTTTTTTTTTGAGACAGAGTTTCACTATGTCACCCTCAGTAGAGTGGTGTGGCATTACAGTTCACAGCAACCTCAAACTCTTGGGTTTAAGCGATTCTCTTGCCTCAGCCTCCCAAGTGGCTGGGACTACAGGTGCCTACCACAATGCCCGGCTATTTTTTGTTATAATTGTCATTGTTGTTTACTGGCCAGGGCAGGTTCGAACTCGCCACTGTTGGTGTATGTGGCTGGTGGCATACTACTGTGCTATGGGCACTGACCCAAGAAGTTCTTTCTATCTTGATCATCTGAAAATCTTTTAAATTTTGCTCTCATGAGCAATAAATGTTGGATTTTTTCATCCACCCTCCCTAATTCAACCTCTTTTTTACATAGTCACTCACTTTATCTTTCTTTCCTATATTGTGGGAAATTTCATATGATCTATATTCCAGTTTACTAATTTTCTCTTCAGCTTTATCTAAAGCAGTATCTGACTTGATTTTTAATCTTCCATTGAGTGTTTGTTAGTTTTGAGACAGTCTTACTCTTTCACCAGGCTAGAGTACAGTGACATCATCAATAGTTCACTGCAACCCCAAACTACTGGACTCAAGTGATTCTCCCCTCTCAGTAGCTGGGATTACAGGGACATGCGACTATGCCTGGGTAATTTTTCCAATTTTTGTAGAGACAGAGTCATACTCTTGCTCAGGCTGATCAGGCTGATCTTGAACTTCTGGCCTAAATCAATTCTCTCACCTCAGCCTCCCACAGTGCTGGGATTATAGGTGTGAGCCACTGTGCCTAGCCTCTTCCACTGAGTTTTAAATTTTAAACATCATATTTACTTCTAGACATTTCATTTGATTTTTCCCCCAAATCTGTGAACAATATTCTGTTCTTTAATTCCTTCAAAAAAAGTTTGTCTTTTTATTTTTACTTGCTTTTTAGTTTCATTCAGATTATGCTATGAGTCCATATAATGGGAATGCTAACTCATTTATTATATAGCTACCTCTCTCTTATAGTGTACTTCCTCTGAGAGACTTGAAACTTTGTATTCTAAGCTCATTTTCAGGAGTGGATTACTTTTGTATAGACAATTTTTGGCTCCAAGTTCTGTATCTTAGACTCCCTACCAGAGCTGGTGTAGGATTGTGGTTTTACTGTAGGTTTTTTTTTTTTTTTTTTTAAATGACAACTTCATTTTCCTCTTCTGTACTGTGAATTTTCCTGTGGCTTCCTTGGGCTGGTGGGCAAAGATGTTTCTCCTGGTGGGGCGTCCATTTATAAGTCCAAGTTTCATTTAGGGTTCTTGCTTCCAAATCTAATTCTCAGGCTTTCACAAAACAGATCTTCTGCCTCTGTGCCAAAACAGACACCCTCACTCCCAGGTCCTGGGACCTACATCTATATCAGTGATTTTTAACCTGTGTGCCATGAGAGGATCTTAGATGTGCTGCAAGTTTTTGAAGATCATTAATTAAATTATTTTCAAAAGAAGTTCAAAGTATTGTAAGTATATTCTTTTTTTTTTTTTACTTTTTAATTAGCATAATTTAAGTGTGCTGTGGAAGTTTAACTCTAAGTTCAAGTGTGCCATGAGATAAAAAAGGTTGAAAAACTCTGATCTACATTCATTGCTCTTCCTGGTTGACCTGGTGTCTACTTACAGAGCTACTTCCCTAGCTTGGAGGTGCCCCTCCACATTTGGCCCTGGAGGAGTTCTCTATCTTCTTTCTTTTGAACTTCTTTCTCTCCACATGCACAGGCATGTACATGTCTTTTAAGTCTGTAGTATTTTATCCACTATTTTCATATATTTTCAATACATGATAAATATTCTATATATTTTACATTATATTCTTCTTAAGTACCAAGTTAGTTTTTGAAAAAAATACTACAATGTATAATCTAGGTAACTCAGAATCCTACACACCCATTATGAACTGAGTTTTTCCTACTAGACTGTATACTTACATTCATTTCAGAATTGTATACAATTTTGAATTGGTTCAGAGGTTGTAGATCCAATCTGGTTCAAGGGTAAGTGGGCTAGCTTTATTTTGAGATAATATTGCAATATTGCCAAAGGAGTATTTACTAATGGTAATAAATTCAAGACACTAATTTGCCCTAAACAAAATAAATATTCAGTGATAATTCCTAATTATTGATTGTAACTTTCCAGCTGTTTTTTCTATCCTTATTCTTTTCCTTAACACAGAACTTGTCCCTTTTTACAAGCTTCCAAGTTTCATTAAGAAAGCCTTTCATTTTCCAGAATAAGGGCCAGTGCTGTGTTATTTCTTTGAAAGACTTTGGCAGTAATACTATGCTAGAAACACCAAACTTACTGGTAAGCAGAAACTATAGTTCTCACTATAAAATACTACAAAATTACACAGGGCAGAGTATCTCTGTGGTTTTTATCACTGAAGAAATCAATAGTAGTAGAGCCTACAATTCTCTGCTGGACTACGGGAGATATAGGAGGCCAGATGAAAGAGTTTATTGACTTTGTAGGGGTTGTTACTATAGCAAATCAGAGCTGCAGGAAGAAATAGCTTTTTAACTGAATGATTTTAACCCAAACACCCAAACATTTCAGTCTAATAAGAGACCTGATAAGAAATAAATACAAAGAAACAAATGTTAAGAAAACCCCTGTTGTAGTCTCCTTCCTTTTCCCTATTTACGCCTATACTTCAGACCATGATTATTGACAAATATCCAGTCATAAGAAATAATTCCATTAATGCTATAAAAAATGATATAGATGCTATGGGGTGGCTATGTCATGAAAGTCTTATTCTGAATATTTCATGCTTGTATTTGATCAATGTAATAATGCGTTTGTTATTTTATATAACTAATAAAAGGTCCACTGTTCCATATTATGGCACTGTATTCCTTGTTGAATAGCTTGCTTTGAGGATTTTTAAATAGATACAGAAGTAGTAGGTATTAAAAAAGCAGTCAAAATGGAAATAATCTATTGAGAGAGAGAGAGAAAGTGAAAGAGAGCTAAACTCCAAATATTGCTACTTTTCAATCACATGAATTAGTTTTGTTTGACACAAAAGAATACTAAATGATAAAAATTTTACAAAGAATAGCTTGTACATGGTAGTGCTGTCTTAATTCTCAACTCAAACTGATGCCTGAGGGAACAAACCCTGTACCTCTGATGAATGGTAAGACAGCTTTTCATTGTATTTGTGGCATAACTTAGCTAGATACACATTAGCAGCCTAAACCAGAATCAGAACCGGCTTTGTATATTCAGAGGCAGCCTGTTCTCAAAGAATACAATGTGTCCTGAACATAAAAATGAAAGACCTGCTGGATTTTTATTCTGTGGGGCAACATAACTATTCATTTATATTTTAATTAAGATTTCTTTTTAAAGGTGTCTTTATGACTATATCCTGAAAGGAAAATAGAATTTCATGAATGTGAAAATATTTTATTCTTAAATGACAGATATCTTGGGCTGCTTGTCTTCCGCGAACAATTTGTAATGTGTTATGAGAAATGCCAAGATTTGGCCACCATTAGTTCTGATCCAAATCAGATCATTGGTTGATCATTGTCCATCTGAATAGAACAATACCTTAGTACCTTAATTCACGATTATGAAAAGAGATGTGAAATGGGGACATCTCAGGTCTTCTTAACAAAAAGGTAAGCGTTTGCATGTATGGAAGTCAAACTACTATCTCATAATAAAAATCTAAGGAACAAGACTTTACGAATACAGAATATTTTAGCTTACAGTACTCATTACACTCCTGAGCCAATCTTCTGCACTCATTTTAAAAGTTTATGTTTTATTAACATTATTTTCTTGAAATAAACTAAATCATACCCACATTATAATTTCTAGTATAAAGCCAGAATTTCCAAGGGCTCACGAAGATGTTCTTACTGGTCATTTCTTGCAAATTGGTACTACCTGCAGAAATGATTACCATCTTTATATATACTTCTCATTTCATGGACATTGGTTCAGTATCAGTCATAAATTATGAATAAATAACTCATTTTTCAGAAGTCATGTTTTGAATCTTTAAGAAGTTGAGGGTGCCCATTTCTGGACTCTGATAAGAGTGAGTAATGTTTCCTTGTCTGGAAAGAATGGCAGCCCCTCCATGGAAACCACTAGCTTACCCTTTGCTCATGGGAAAGCAATACTATCACTCGTTAGATGGACACAGTTTTTATTCATTCTGGTTCCTGGATGTTTACCTTTTTCCATTTTTGAGATAGAGTTAGAGTATTTCTAAATTGCATTTTTTGTTGTTCAAAGAATTCTGCATTTCTCTGATTTCCTTCAAAGAAATCCAAACGGTTCACCCAGAGGTCCTGTCAGGGTCTGTGGTTTGCTCAAACTGACTTACTCTGCATGCAAAGCCCATCGGTGCAGTTCTTGGATTGCAAGACGAGGCCATCGCAGTCCTTCCCCCCATTCTTGGGTGCTGGTGCAGTGCACTCTCTCCTGCGCCAGTGCGTGCACTCGGTCCCACAAGTAGACCACTTGCTCCATGAGGTCCACCTGCCATCCACTGCCATGAAAAAAAATGCAGCAGCAGGTCAGAGGGAGAAGCAGCTGCTGGAGGGGTAAAGGAAGCACAGCGCAAGTGTAACCTAACAAAGCAAGAAATTGGAGGAAAATGCCCTACCAAGAAGCATGCATTCATTTAATTGTCAGGAAGTGGAGCATGCTCTAACTCATTTGGGTTATGTGGACTTTTCTCACAGAGTATGTGACTGTCTCCTCACTGATCAAGCCAAGTGAAGCTTAATGGGATTCACAGAAACTAAAATCGTCACCACGAGCTACATAAAAGTAGGTCATGGCAGTGCCCTTTTTTCTATTCATAGGGAAGCTTCTGGATTTTGCACTGAAAATTAGGGGTCTACTTTGCGGATTGATGTTTCCTTCATTCATCGTGTCAGTGGTTCAGTGGGGAAGACCTCCATCCACCCAGCCATCCAATTGATCTAACATTTATGCTTTATATATGTTTTATTTTCCTTTTATCATCCAGATTGCTTGATTGTGCTGAAACCAACCTTCTGCAATGCCGTCTTCAAAAGCCTACGTCATTGTTTGACAATGAATCCATTTTTATTTTTATTTTAAAAATAATATTTAAGAAAATCCCTATTTTTTGTTGTGAGTCAGTCATTTAGGATTGACTTACTTTCTTCCTAAATTTGGTAGTTAGCTTGTCAGTGATTTCAGCGATAATGAGCTCAGATAATCTCTATTTTAAAACCACACAACTGAAATCACAGCTTGAAAAAACTGTACAGTAAGTTTCAGTTATACTTTAGCACCATTTATTGACCACTCAACCTTTTAAAAATCTAAATAGAAATAATATCAATTTTAAGAGTCTGCATGGTTTGTAAAATCTTTAGGATTTCATATTCAAATTATTGTGTAAAGGTATCATGTATAATCTGCATGTGGCTATAAATATGCCTGTATGATAACATGATGAAAACATTCATATTTCAATCACACAGAGTTGGCTGTACATGCAACTCCCAACCACTTTGAGCAAAGCCATTTGCTTTGATTTAGACCATCCCAGTGTACAAAATACTGACAGACTCACACACAAGGACACACATTTCTATTTCAACTCAAATAGATCAGTGAATTTTTTATTATGAGAGTCAGCACCTAGGTAAAATATAGGAGAATACGAAACAAAATCTGATATTCTAAGCCTAGCTAAGTGGAAAAATTTGTTCCATAAATAAAAGCTCGCAAAGCAGTCAGTGTGAAAGACTGTTTTGACACTTGGAAATCAACACTTGGGAATGTAAAATGTAGATTCTTTTTCCCTCTCCAGTTTATTTGTCCAGTCCTTCCCTGAGAAAGGTTCTATTAAAGAATAAACACAACAAAATTAGGCAAAAGAAGGAGAAGTAATCAGGCTATGTATTTATGCAATGTAACTGATAACACAAAAGTTACCCCAGTGAGTATACTACGTGGATAGACTATTTCAAAATAATTTTAGTTTGTCTTGGGACTATATTATAACTAGGCATTTTAATGGGTTTTGATTTTGGCAAATATTATCTTCAATGTACCTAAGGGTAGGAGAGCTGTGGAAATGTGAGATAAAGCAGAAAGATACTAAGAGGCAGAGAGATACAATCTTGCTGTGGGTACCACACACTGCAAAGACTCACAAAATAGATGACCAACACACATAATAAAGAGCTAATTGCATTGTATTTTCAAAACCCATGACCCTATGTGTCACAAACAAAGCTTTGCCTTCCTTTTAATTTATTCCAAATGTTTTATTTTCCCTTGAGTAGAAACTGACACCAAAAATCAAATGCATATTTCAGTCTAAAACATTTTCCAAATTTCAATGTCAATTAATTTCCATGGTTATCTGAAGATCAAGCATTGTTATTCTTAAGGTATGTGGCTTTCAACCTGTTCAAATCCCTTGGATTATAGAACTTACAAGCTTGGCTTCATCACTTTTGTTAAATAATATAGAATTATGTTCATGAGTGTTTAACATCCTGTTTTGAACTATTTTGCATGTGTGGGTAACAAAGGTAAGCACCCTTTTGGAGGGAAATACTTGATTTCCCAGAAATGTAGACTAGATTTAAATAAGGCTTATCACACATTCAAATCAATCATAAGGTCTCTGTATCTTTTCTGAAAAATGTATTTCTAGAATGGTCAGAGACATTTGGACGGAGAGGCCTGGTTTACTCACCTGGGCATAACGTAGTACAGGCTATTTTCTGCACACTCTGTCCTTCACAGAAGGCACCACCATTGAGAGGTGCTGGGTTGGTACAGGTCCTTGTCCGTTTCTGAAACCCTCGTCCACAGCGGCTATTACACACAGACCACTCTGTCCAGCTGGACCAGCCACCATTTACTGCAATGAGACAAACGATAAAAAAAAAAAAAAGTGGATTAAACATGTGTGCATGCAACAGAGGGACACAAACCACACACAACACATAAACAGGAGTCATCTCCCACATGACCATAAAAATCCCTTAAAATGTCAAAGTTAAAGAGACCACAGACATCACTTCATCTAGTTTTACTGTACAGCTGAACAATCTAAATACAGTGATAAAATGATTTACCAAGATTTACTCCTAACAGGAAAGTAAACGGGACTATGTTCTCTTTTCCTTGTCCAGTGTTCCTTTAAAAAACACATCCCTTTACCTAGTCAAGTACCAAAATTACTTTTGACAGCTTATCTCAAATAATAAATGTTTACATCCTTATGCCAAGGCTGCAAGTGGAGCTGTAGCATGGGAATGGAATAAAATCATTTTGCCTTTAAGAAAACAGATGATGGATTATTTTTCTTTGGTATATGCAAACGTTACAACCCTTTAAGGGTTTTTAGTGAACCTGGTTAAAAAAATAAAATCTTAGTAACAGTGGAGTTGTAAACAAATTAACTGGCTGTGTGATTGAATTGGCCTATTTTACAGAAAAGACTAATTGTGATGTTTGATGGAGCTGTCAGGGAAAGTGTGATAGCAAAGCCTACACTTGACCGCTGTGCACACCATTCACCTCTGCAGATCTCTCCCTAGAAAATACAGATGACTTAGTAGTTCAATAACATGAGTCTATGCAATTATTATATCACAATTAAGCAATTTCTATCAAAAGAAAATACCTAATAGTAAAAGATACTAAAGAAGGGTGTTAGCCATTCAACTAACACAAATACTGTATGGCATACCATTTGCTGCACCTCTTGTTTTCTAGATACCTATCCAATAGGGAATAGTCGTGAATATGTTAAATTCACAGACACAGAAAAGGTATGTTTCATTGGAGAGTTTCATTTTATATACAGATTAATAATTGGAAACCTTTGTAATGTTCAAAACAAGAAAATGGTAAAGTACACCATATATGTTCATGTGATAGCCATTAAAAATGACACTGTAGAAGTCTACTTAATAATACATGAATATTTCTTTCTTTCTTTCTTTCTTTCTTTCTTTCTTTCTTTCTTTTTTTTTTGTAGAGACAGAGTCTCACTTTATCGCCTTTGGTAGAGTGCCATGGCATCACAACTCACAGCAACCTCCAACTCCTGGGCTTAGGCGATTCTCTTGCCTCAGCCTCCCGAGTAGCTGGGACTGCAGGTGCCCGCCACAAGGCCCAGCTATTTTTTTTTGTTGTTGTTGTTGTTGCAGTTTGTCCAGGACTAGGTTTGAACCCACCACCCTCGGTAGATGGGGCTGGCACCCTACCCACGGAGCCACAGGCGCCGCCCAATACATGAATATTTCAATGTTTTAATTCAGAGTAATGTATGTGTATATATGATGTATAATAATGTATATGCATATATTATTTTAAATTTATAAATATGTATATTATATAATTAATATATCATAATAATGTATGTGTATATCTTTTATTTTTAAATAAAAAATAAAATAAAAAATAAACATGTCAAAAATAAAATGTCTACATTTTAAATCTACAAAAATAAAAATGTCAGTTTTTTAAAATGTTATCTCTAGACGACAGGATGATAGTTATTTTCTTCTCTGACCTTTTCTGTGGTTTCCAAATTCTCTGAGAGATAATTGCAATCTAAAAATGATATTAACAAAAGATAGGTACGACAGACTCTAAACATCAAATGCGGTTAAATATATGTTTTCTGTGGATTTCTGGTGAGCCCAGCCTATGAGCTTTGGAGAACATAACTTTACGAGATTTTGCAAAGAACAAGCAGAGGCTGACAGGTAGGGTCTCAGTTAGTGTCCCCCAAAGCAACTTAACCTGATCAACCTCATAAAACTCCACGTGTCATGGAAATGTCCGTACAAACTGCTCGCCAGCATACTGTTAAGCTGATATTTAGGGCTTAGGACACATGCACTTCCCTTCTAGTATTTTAATGAGAAATAAATAATCAGAAACTTAGAGACAAGAAGGTCTTCACACATGTTAGGCTTATCCTTTCATTTTACAGAGAAAGAGACAAGGGCTCAGAGAATCCTGGTTAAAAGATCATCTGAGATCAGTACATGGCAGAAGTAGGCCTAGAACTCATGATTCCAAATGCTATTTTCTTTAAATGCTTTTTTGTGCTCACTCCTTCTTAAAGACACTGTACGCCTTGCCTTTACAGATATTGAAAGCATACTGCAGATAGGGAGAGATTTGCATGTGTACTAAACATCTATATGTCTATAGATAGTCTGCCTTCATTAGTTATTTATGACTGGTACATGCTATGATTATGCCCCATTTCTTCTTTGCATTTCAACTGCTGTTAATCAACACTTTCAGGCAGTTTCAAAAGAAATACAAAGTAGGAAACATTTTATTGTGATTTAAGAAAGGCCATGGTTTACCATTCAATATAGCTATTATCTAGACTAGGAAATTAAACATCAGAACAATCAGAGGATTAAAATATTGTATGCATCCATCCTGTAATTAAAATGGCAGTTTTAATGTGTCATTACATTCATCCTTTGGAATATTACAGTGGTTTGCCTCTTCTCATGAGCATCTGAATGGTACTACAGAATCCCCCTAGAGGGGAGGCAAAATTTTAACTCTACCTTCCTAGGGTTTTTTCAATTGGGCCTGAGAATTCAATAGGCATAAGACAGATCAAGAGGAGAAAATTATACAGATTTATTTAAAGCTAAGAAAAGATTGAGAGTTAATTTAGGAAGATCTGAAAAGAATTCGCTATCTTATTTGGCTGGGTGTGGTGGCTCAGACCTGTAATCCTAGGACTCTGGGAGATTGAGGAGGGAAGATTGCTTGAGCTCATGAGTTTTAGATGAGTGTAACCAAGAGTGAGACCCCATTTCTATAAAAAATAGAAAAATTTGCCCGGTGTGCTAGTGCACTCCTGTAATCCTAACTTCTTGGGAGGCTGAAGCAGAAGGGTCACTTGAGCCCGAGAGTTGGAGGTTGCAGTGAGCTATGACGATGCTACTACACTCTAACCCAGGAGACAAAAAAGAATTCTTTTGATTGTGACTTCCCCTAAGTCTCAAAGTCTCAAATTCCAAATTCCTATCCTTAAGGATAAGAATTTTACTTTCTTTTCACAATATAGAGGAAATATTTCACTTAGGAGTTTTCTCTCCTTTTTTTTTTTTTTTTTTTTTTGAGACAGCCTCACTCTGTCACCCTGGGTAGAGAGCCATGGCATCATAACTCAATCTCAAACTCTTGGGTTTGAGCAATCCTCTTGCCTTAGCCTCCAGAGTAGCTGGGACTATTGGTGTGTGCCACTATGCCTGGCTGGTTTTCTATTTTTAGTAGAGACAGGGTCTAACTCTTGCTCAGGCTGGTCTCAAACTACTGAGCTCAAGCAATCCACCTGCCTTGGACTCCCAGAGTGCTGGGATTACAGGTGTGAGCCACCCTGCCTGGCCTCCATGCCTGCTTTGGAAAGAAGGAATCTCAGAGTGATCTTGTACTCGCTATTTTCAATTCTATAAAACAGCCAATCTTCCTGGCACAGTGGCACATTCTGAAGTGCCATATTCTTCACTTCTTCAATGCTATCTGCAGTAGCAGATTCCTGTGCTGAATAACATTTTGGTCAAGGGCAAACTGCATATACCGCATATACTCAAGTATAAGCTGACCCAAGTATAAGCCGACCCCCTTAATTTCACCCTAAAAACCGGGAAAACTTAGTGACTCTAGTATAAGCCAAGGTGGAAAATGCAGCAGCCACTGGTAAATTTCAAAAATAAAAATATACACCCAAAACAATTACAATAATTGAGGAATCAGTAGGTTAAATGCTTTTCAATATTTATTGCTAAAGAAAAACTGTAAACTAGCAACAACAACTTTAAAACTTTAAAGTGCAGAAAACCATAGCTTAACAGGTAATCAAGCTAAATCACAATCAC
>CAUYPK010096886.1:0-33335 GCA_963574355.1 Loris lydekkerianus
TGCAACGCCTGCTTTTTTCTGCTTTCCATTTGCCTGGAATATAGATGACCATCCCTTCACCTTGAGTCTATATTTGTCTTTTAATGTAAGATGCGATTCTTGGATGCAGCAGATATCTGGCTTGAGTTTTTGTATCCAGTCCAAACGAGTTCTTTAATCTTCCTACGTCTCAGCTTATTTATGAGCTATATGAGCTATATACTATAAAATGAGTATATCAATATGTATTTGAGAAAGTTACAGCAAGAATCAGAAATAAACACAGAGAGCACCCAGAACTCTTACATAATGATAGCAATAAATGATAATTATTATGATAACTTTTTGAGGGAATAAGCAGGCAACGAGAGAGCAGAAGGCGGATGCAGTAAAGACTAGACGCAGGTGGACGACAGGCCGTATTTGGCTTGTGCAAAGCCTGTAGGGCATGCTAAGGGGCTTGAATCTCACCCTGTAGTGGCAGAAGAGCCTTCAGGGCTTTTTCATTTAAGATATGAACATGCCTTTGGATGTGCTCTAGTGAGACATTAAAGCTTCATGATGAGAGCGTGAGCTCTGGGAGTCCAGCTCCCTGCGCTACACTTCCAGGCTGAGAGACCTGGGGCACATGATGTGAGCCTTCTAAGCCTCAGTTGCCTCCCCTACAAAGTGGTAATGATAAAAATATTGACCTTTTAGTGCTCTTGTGAATAACAGAAATAACATTATTTATTTAATTCTCACTATGTTCTTGCCAGTATTCTAACTGCTATACAATTACTATCTTAAAAGGAGAAAAATTTTAGGGCAGTGATGGTTTACATCAAACAATCAGTGCTGTAGAGGTGGTGGTGATTGTTGCTGATGTCATTATTATTGTTATTTGGTCAAATCTATATTTTAATGAAATCCTCCTGGACATGGCATAGAGAACGCTTCAGAGTGGCTGGAACTGGAAGCCAAGACATCGGGTAGAACAGTACTAGTTTCACATATATGTATAAAAATACATGGAATTGTACATGTTGGAGTTGTACATGTTAGATTTGTACACTTTACCTTGTATCTTTTATACTATAGTTTTTAAAAATATAATTTAAAAACTGCTTAAAGGTTCAGTTAGCCAAGCTCTATTCACTTAAAAGAATGGAATATGAGGAGCTAAGTAAAGATTTTTATCTTTAATTACCCAAGGAAAACTGAGACCTCTACAATTCATGCAAGATTCTGTCCTGGTTGATGGTTTTTCCTCTGCTAGAGCTAGTCAGAGTAGCAAATGAATGTATGTGAGAGCCGTTTCTGTCTTCCCCTTGCCTGGTGGTACAGAGACACTATAGAAGCAAAAGGCAGGTGAGCGGAGTGGTGCAGAGGACTGTCAGTGTTGGACCAGCTCACAGGCTGCCTGTCCTCAGCCCTCTGGAAAACTGTCTGTTTAAAGGACCTCCTTTCACAGGACCTTTCCAATTTAGAGTTTAGCGAACCTCTGAACATGTGTCAGGTGGGCACGCCATTCAAAATGCTTTTCTTTTTGAACCTAATCTTAGGTTGTATAACTATGGTTTTCCTTCCTCTCTTCAGGCCAGATTGAAGGCAGTTTGGTCAGTACATTGCATTTTCATTGGATTGACATCATACTAAGTGGTAAAATGTTCAAACTCGGTAACATACTTCCCCAGCACAGTACCCTGGATGGTGTGAAATGATTGGGACCTCTGAAGAGATAGGGAATGCATTGCAAACTCTAAACTAATTCTATTTCTCTTCCTTTTGTTGTTTATTACAAAAAACATTATCTGAAACTAAGACGATTTATGAGACCAACCAGGTGATCAAGATGAAGTAATGTGCTGGAGGGAATGGAGCCAGCCAGAGTAGGTCATCTCTGATAGAGCAAAAGGAAAAAACCTCTGGCCCAGCAGAGCTGAATCTTAGCTAGAAGAGGACATTTAAAACATATAAGTGAATTCTTAGAAAACACAGTCTGCATCCTAACTGATTGCTTACTTACTAACTCCCAGTCAAGTATTTAAAGAGATAAGATAAAAATGTCTAGAATTTGGTGTTAAGCGTGTAAACAAAAACCAACCCTGAATTGCCTGGTATTAGATATGGCTGTTGACACTCTGCATAAATCAATCTAAATGAATGGGCAATGTTACTTTCCAAAACCTGAGAAACCCCAAATAAGGAAACATTCTGATTAGGCAGACAGGTCTCCTTGGAAACAAACATCAAGTCTGTTGTAGTCACAACAGGTTCACTGATAGCCAATTTTCAAAAACTCTTATAAAAAATAAACATGTTATTAGGGACAAGTGAAAACATAAGATCATATAAAACCAAAAATATGAATAAAGTATTTTACCTTTTTATAATGTTTACATATACATCAATCTATATGCAAATTATATTTATATATTTCTAAAGCCTTGCTTTGTAAAGCTATCATTTTTCCCACAATTTAAACATTTATTATAAAAGTGATAATTCATGCTCATTATTTAAAAATCAAAGCATATAGAATTTTCTGATGTTTTTAAAGGCTACACAATTACAGTGGTATGGAAAATTCTACATAATTACAAATGTCGATTCGTTTTTTTTTGTTTGTTTTTAACAGAGTCTCAAGCTGTCACCCTGGGTAGAGTGCTATGGCATCACGGCTCACAGCAACCTCAAACTCTTGGACTTAAGCAATTCTCTTGCCTCAGCCTCCAAAGTAGCTGTGACTACAGGTGCCTGCCACAACTCCCAGCTATTTTTTGATTGCAGTTGTTATTGTTGTTTAGCAGACCTGGGCTGGACTCGAACCCACCGGCTTCAGTGTATGTGGCCAGTGCCTTACTCACTGACTTACAGGTGCCAAGCCCAAACGTCAATTGTTTTTTAATAGATCAAGCTATGCTACCTTTCTATAGCTTGCCTTTTCTACTTAACAGTATACTGTGGACATCTGGGCATATATGCATACTTAGTACACATAAAGGTTTATCTCGTTCTTTTTATCAGATGTTAAATGGATATAAAGTAACTGAGGTGTCAATTAGGTAAGGTAAGCCGGGTAACTTAAAATTAAGTTTTCTGGGTTTGTTTTTTTAAAAGATGCAATCTTGCTGTGTTGCCCAGGCTAGACTTGAACTCCTGTGCTCAAGGGATTCTCCTGCCTCAGCCTTCCAAGTGGGTGGAACTACAGGTGCTTTCACCATGCCAGGCTAAACCTAAGTTTTTCTTCACCTATACTAGCTTTTCTCCTTTACGACCTACTGTAATAAATGCCCTCTACATTTCCCTGTGCATTTGAGTGACTACATCTGAGTGTAAATTCATTAGATCAAGACTGCGAAGTCAAAGGTTAGGCATGCTTTGTAGGTTGATAAATATTACCAGTCGCCTTCTGAAAAGGTGAAACCAATTTATACTTCCATTCATTGTCTTAAGAGTGCCTGTTTTTCCAAAGACATATCAACTTTCTATATTAACAATATTTTTATTCCTAGCCAACCTGATAAATAAAAAGTGACTTCATATCATTTTAATTTCAATTTTTTCCATTGGAAGTAAAGTCCAACTCTTTTTTGCATCATTATTGGCCATTTGTAATTTTGTAAATTGCCATTTTAATTACCCTGTATTCAAATTATGTGATTGGTCTTATTATCAATTTGAAAGAGCTCTTCATATATTCAGAAGATTATCACTTTTTTCATATAAAGAACAAATAATTTCCACAGTTTTTTGTCTTTTATCTTTGTAAAGATATTTAATATTATAGTAATTATTTTACTTCATAGTCAGATTTATCTCTTTTTATAGCTTCTATGAATATAAAGTATTTATCCCACAAATAAATGGGATAGATTCATTTTCTAATATTCTAAATTGTACTAGAAATTCTAAATCTATATTATTTTTTTCTAATATTTTATTCCTTTAAAAATATTTTCCAGGGCAGCGCCTATGGCTCAGCGCCGGCCCCATATACCAAGGGTGGCAGTTTCGAACCTGGCCTCAGCCAAACTGCAACAAAAAATAGCCGGGTGTTGTGGTGGGCGCCTGTAGTCCCAGCTACTTGGGAGGCTGAGGCAAGAGAATTCCCTAAGCCCGGAAGTTGGAGGTTGCTGTGAGCTGTGACACAACGGCACTCTACCAAGGGTGTTAAAGTGAGACTCTCTCTATAAAATAAAAAATAAAAGTATTTTTCTGTTTAACAGTGCAAAAAAATAAGATAAAAATGCATTTATAGTTTTCTTTTTATATTTATATCTTCGGTTTATCAAGAAACACATTTATTATGAGATAGAGTTAAAGTCGGCTTACTTTTTCCCCTGATGGTAACTGATGGCTAAACAGTTACCCCAACATCATTTATTAAATAATTTATCTCTCCCCATCTTTGTCTTAAACTAAATTTCCATGTACTTAAATACATATTTTGGATATAGAGAGGCACAGACACTGCAGATACAGCAGAAAATATTCTGGAAAAATAGGCTGTGTGGAGCCATCATCAGCACTATGTTGTGAGCGGTGGTTTACTACTTGTTGACACCTTGAAGCAAAGAATAAAAATCACTGACTGTCTTAGACAATGGTGTGCAAGCTCGTAACAAACACCTACGTCAATTTATGTGCAGGATTTGTTTTTCCTCCTCAGTGACCAGCAATTTATTAAATCATAACCTTCTAGCCAGGGATTCAATTTAATTTCTCATTTAACCTCAGGTATGGCTGGTCCCCTAAAAGCTGTTAACTAATAATAAGTTAAGCACTTATATTATACTTTTCATCCCTAAAGTGCTATCTAAACATTCACTAATTAAATGAATTGACGAAAGGAAGGGCTTTACAGAGGTCTCAGGAGAGGCTGATATCTGGTTGCACACCTGTGAGGGGACGACTCCTAAAAGGCCTTCCCTCCCTCTTTGAATGGCACTCAGCAAGCAGGGGAACAAAAAGCTGGTGACATTATTTCACTTCTGTTGAAAATTTCCTGGGATATCTTCTAATTAGTCTGGGTAAAGCCACCTTTTATCTGTCTCCCCAGATATTTCCTTTCTACATTCTTGGGGTTATTCAACAAGCTTCTTTTGATGTTTTCCCCTTTGGTTAATCACAAAATCATAGAATCTTCAAACTGATCATCTAGTTTTGAGTGACTTAGCACAGTCACTTTGTTTTGTAGAAACTGAGGCATGGAGAAGTTACTGACTTACGAAAAAGGTCACATAGCTTACTGGAGACATAGCTGGGAATAGAAATGCAGATTTCTCACTCTCATTTCAGGTCTCAATCAGCTTCATCCTTGTTTCTCTTTTCGAGCATCTGTACTCTCTACATTTTAACTTTTTTTTCTTTTGCTCCCCTCCTTTCCCCTCTTCTTCACTTCCCTGCTTTTAGCCTTTTATGTCTCTCCCAACTCTTGGGGCTCATTCCCTTGCATGGTCACGTAATGCTACCTTAGCTTATCCTCCATTTCTCTATTGCTTTCAATGTAGGGTCTTTTTTTGTTGTTGTTAAGATGGTTCACACTGGCCTCAGTTGCTCCCACATACATGCATACAGACAGTTGCTTTATGTTGCTTTGGTTTTTTCTAGCGGTGATTGCTTCTACCTTTAATAAAGTTAACTTCTATAGTTTTGGTAAATAAAGTTGCCTTATTTTTTTCTAACAGTGATTGCTTCTACCTTTAATAAAGTTACTTCTATAGTTTTGGTAAATAAAGTTGGGTTTATTTACCAAATAACCCAAATAAAGTAAATAAAGTTAGGTTTTAAGTTGATGGTAAGTCCGTTCTTGTGACTGGAATTTATTAATTTCCAGTAGTTCAACCAATCAATAAGACACTACTAGAGATCATCTCCATATTCAGAAAATGATAATGAGGTGTGATCATTTGAGAACATTTTCGTGCAAGGACTGAATGTATTACCTTTCTATAAGCCCAAGGCAGATCCTTTTCAGATCAAAACTGCAAGTATAAATCTAGACTAATCTAGCAGTATGCTTCTATGGAGACACGGGAACAGTTTTAGAAATGCTTCACTTCTGCATGCCGAGTCTGTAGGCACCCAGTGGCCTCCTGGGATGAACCAAAGCCTGAGTCTGCCCTCTGAACTCTCAGATGCCTCAAAAAATTAGTTCTTTTTTTCCTAGAGTTGTGAAGGGTGCTTTAGAGTGTCAGGATCTGTCACTGATTAGCCGGGTGGTCTTAGGCAACTCTCATCACCTCTCTGGGCCTCAGTTTTCTCATACGTTCAGTAAGGAAGCTGACTTTAAAAGAATACTTAGGACTTTTCTTCTTTACTGTTCAGTGATTCAGTAATGTCAGGACTACAGCCAAAATGAATAATAGAGACCTAAATCAGATTGATTTCAAATAGTAATTAACTCAACAAAGAAGCAAAATTCTGCTGATCACCCATGAGAACTTTCTGGAACAGTCTCAATTTAAAATATTTTAATCTATTTTCCACATAAATAATATAGATGCATGATAGCAGATCCTCAGAATATTTAGATCATATTGTTATACTTACTCTTTGCAAATGCTTTAAGTTCAATCAAGTTGCTTTTACTTAGCAAAGAAAAACTGTCTGAAGTAGGCCACATTCCGTATATTTTTCTAAATAAAAAATGTGCATTCATGGTTTCACATTTGCTATTCTAACCACTGAAGAAAATTGGTTGTTTGTTTTTTTTAAGAGATGGGGGTCTCACTGTGTTGCCCCAGCTGCTCTCAAACTCCTGGCAATCCTGCCATGGCCTCCCAAAGTGCTGGGATTAAAAGCATTAACAACCATAACTGGCTAGAAAATTAAAATTGAAATTCCTTTACCTTTTATTCCCTAAAACTTAGTTTCCAGCAAGAAGGAAAATGTAATTTGGTAGGAATGATGATGGCTAGTTGCAAATCTACCCAATTATATCAAACCAGATTAAATTATCACATTGTTTCCAAAGTCTAAATTGAAATTGTCACCTTTGGGAGAGGAGCAGGTAAGAGCTAATTGGTGGCATCACAGTCCACTCTCAGTAAAGTGCTTGGTTATCCCAAATCTAACTCCTGTTAGAACAGTCCATAATGGATAGGGGAGAGTGGGGGAAGCTAACTAGAAAAAAGACACTTTTGTGTTTATGTAAAAAAATCCCAGCATTGAGCCATAATAAAGAGTTCTAAGGTTAATTATGGAAAAACAAGATTTTAACCAACTTTTTAAAGTAGGTTAAAATATCCCATATGCTTTTTGGTGGTATACTTTTTATTTTCTATTTTTAGGGATATATGAGTAAGAGGAGTAAAGTTTAGAACTGAATGAGGATTCAGAATATTCTCATGGTGTATCAGAGTTTTCAAGCTTGAGCAAACTCCACAGGCTGTCCTTTCCCACAAACTCACCTGACCTATATCACCAGCCTTCACTCTAGCCACTGGTTAATGCTGAGAAATGCACTAAAGACAAAAATACCACCTTTCATGGTTGTCTGCCAGGTAAATGCAAACCAAATTATACTGCAAATATGCTGTGTAATATATTACACATATTTCATAATGTGTGACAGTTTTGATTCTTCCATTTCATCAAGCTAGCTTGTTCCTAGTGAGTGGCAGGTGGCTTTGCTCAATGAGAATCGGGCCTTTTGGTTAGACTTTTAGAAAGGGCGCCATTTGTCAAGTGCAGCAACCCGCTTCATCAAAGTGTTTCTAGCATTTGTCCAGAAGCTGAATGTTACACAATGGCTGAGGAAGCTTGTTTTGAAATGGAAGGTAACTTGACAAATCAGAGGGAAGGAATTAGCCAACGCCTAAGGAAATTCAATGAGAAAGAGTCCTTTCTCTCTTTTTTCTCGTCCAAATTACTAGTGCTCTTTTTCTCTCTGTAGATTTTGAATTTTGTGGTGGTGCCAAGGGAGTGAAGGTAACCAACATAAAAGAATCATTTGTGCCCTTCTCCCAATCCCACAGATCTCTATTGGCTGCAGACCTTGAACATGACACTGCAATTTCCTGGTGCCACACATGAGTAATAAGCAGCTGTTTCTGAAACTGTGGTTTGGAGAAGGCAGCACTAGGTTATTTTTTAACTTAATTGCAATTTTTGATTGGTCTGCAAGAAAGTAAATCAAATAAAGTCTGTTGTCTTAGTCTGCAAGAAAGCCATAGGCCTCAAATTCCAATGCTGACCATCTTGACCAGAATAGAAGAAGGGGGAAAATATGTGTATCCCTGAGCTGGAAGTTCAACCAGGCAGCTTTCATGGGCTGCCTTCACCCAAGCAGGGTAAGCATATTTGGTATATTTGTCAAGGGCTGGATGGTGGAAAGTGATATTTGACAGTCACTCAAGTTCTGGAAGTACCTGAAATAATAGTGAAAAGAATTTTTAGAGAGACTGCGAAAGTGAAAAATAGCAAAATCTGGAAGAAGATACCGGCTTCATGCTACATTTTGTCCTTGTCCTACAGTGTCAGAATAACACCCCTGAAATAGTCATATATTCACACACCCCAAGTAAATAAATCAGACTAGTACTTTCCTAAGTGTGAGAAATTTAACTTAATGGAAAGCAGAAAGAAACTCTTCACCTTGTTTCGGAAATCTGCCTTTTCTCAAGGAGACAGGGCAATTTGGTGTATGGAGAAGAGGAAGGAGGTTGGGAGCAGGGAATGAGGAGACAGGAGACCTACACACATTTTTGCTAGCTACTTTGTCATGATTTTGTTTACATAGACATGGACTTTGGGGGAAATAAATGGAGAGATAACTAAACTTCATCTCAGAGGTCTATTTTACCATCATTTGGGACATACCCAAATGACCACCTGGTTTAACTAAAACCACCAGCCTTTTTATGGTGGTGGACACTTTTAAACATGAAGTGTCCTTCTGACTTTTGAGGGGTTATTATAAAATAATATTAACCTGTGACTAATTTAAGAACAAGTTGAAAAAGAATAAGAAAGACAACTCCCAGGTGTTGCAAAGTTGTTACCTTACATTTCGTAATGAATGCTTTGTAAATAAAGGCACATTTAGCTATAATATCTCATTTTCTCTATATATGGCAACTTTAGGGGTGACCTTTAGGACAGTCTGTGCTTACTGATCACTTGCTGTGATCAGATGCTATTTTGGTGCTGTCAGTATATTAAATATCTTTCCCTCAACCCTGCAAGGTAGATATTATACTAATTTTTCAGTTAAGGAAACTGACACTCTGAGAGGTTGAGTCATTTGCCAATGTCTCACTGCTAGAAAATGGATGAGCTAGAATTTGTCCTCAGATCAGCCTTACTTTTTTGCATTCTACCCCACTGCTTCTCAATATCCAGAGACAATTAAGTTCTGATGGGGTATCAAAGCTCCCTAGGGTATCCAGTGTACTCAGCCCTACTATGAAACTAATTTATGGCTTTCATATGAAAGCTATAACCCAGTTATAACCTAAGAAAATGGGGCAGGGGGTGAGGGACGGGGGAGGGGAGGAGGATGGGTGGAGGGAGGGTGATTAGTGGGATTACACATACGGTGCATCTTACAAGGGTACATGTGAAACTTAGTAAATGTAGAATATAAATGTCTTAAGACAATAACTAAGAAAATGCCAGGAAGGCTATGTTAACCAGTGTGATGAAAATGTGTCAAATGGTTATAAAACCAGTGTATGGTGCCCCATGATTGCATTAATGTACACAGCTATGATTTAATAATAAAATAAAATTTTAAAAAAAAAAAGCTCCCTAGTATCTTCCCTCATGAGTTCAACTACTACCCACTGGAAAAATACCCCCATATATTGAGAATCAAAGACTGTATATCATATTTAGATTTTTTTTATAAGCTGTGGCCAGTTTTATAAGGAAATACTTTTATAGTTTACTTTGTCTTGTCAGTCCTGGCTTGATCTCAGTGATAAGAGAATTTCTGGATCAGCTCTAGCCTGGGTACATAGTTTGTAGGACTTTTCTCCGTGCAGGCTCCTTGAGGATTTTGCCACTCTAGAAAGGCCTACCAGTTTACCAGTTTAGGGTGGATATAGCAAAGTTCAAATGTCTAACTTTCCTCAATGCTGAATACTTGTTGACCAGGAGACCCCATCTGACTTTGCCTCACCATGGTCATTTTATAGATCCAATGGTGTCCTGGCAACTCTTTTCTACTCTTCATTTTTTTTTTTTTTTTTTTTTTTTTGCAGTTTTTGGCTGGGGGCTGGGTTTGAACCTTCCACCTCCAGCATATGGGACCGGTGCCCTACTCCTTTGAGCCACAGGTACCACTCCTACTCTTCATTCTTGCTTGGAACCTGAAGGTAGTAGATTCCTCAGGCTTTGATCTTACTGTGGCCACCAGGGTCCTCATGTTTATGGAATATGGCCCTAACCTTCAGTCTCCATCAAGATGGTTAGGAGGTGGGAGTAAAAGGTGCAAGGCTCTTGGGGTGGTGGAGAGGAAGTAATGGGAGGCAAGATAATTGATTTATTTTTGAACAAATATTAAAAAAAAAACCATATATATGTATATATGTATGGATCTGTGTGTGTGTTGTGCGTATTTTCCATAAAGAACCTTAGGAGATATCACATCTGGAGCCAACTTCTTAATAGTGATGAAACCTCTAGACCAGAAGCCAGAGTGGCTGGATTCTGTTCCCAGTGCTGCTAGTAGTAATATTCAAAGATAAGATTTAAACCTTCTAAATATATCTTTATCTTTGGAAAGTTAAAAAGTTTTCATTTCTGTATTAAAGAAATGTTTGTAAATTCTAAAATAAACTGAAAACTATTACCTCACTTTTCCAGAGGAATAACTTCCAGCAGCTTCAGCCATTGGAACATGGCCATGAACCTAAGCTGACAAATGAGAAGAGCAGTTAATCAAGTATAAAGAAGAAAAAAGGGGCCCAGAATAGCTGAGCCTCCACCAGGTCCATGTACTCTCTACACCCCTCCCTAAATCACACAGCAAAATGATTAAAAATGTTTGTGCTGTTAAGACAACCCTAAGAGATGACTGCCAACAGCCACAGGAGAAGACAGAAAAGCATCCTTGGTCAGTCAACAAGAACTCAGGTGCCTGGCAGAGAGGGGTATTTAAAACAAGTATGAGACTCAGTCTGTAGCCTCAAGCAATTTATATTCTCTTTGGTTGCCCCATTAAAATTGTCATGTTTGTGGGTATGAATGGTCAAACATCATTTTTAAATGTGCAATCTGCTGTTGGATAAGCAAAACAATCACAAGTTAAACAAAAGCAAGCAGCACAACACAGCACCGAATTTCATATTAAATTATCTGATGTAAAAATAAAGGGCTGGGGAGAAGCACAAGAGATCTGTGGCAGCTGAGCAGCTGACATATCCAAAGATGGCTTTCCAGAACAAAATAGATCTGAGCCTGTGTGAAATTTAAATAAAGGTTAAGTGTGACTCCAGATAAGAGAAATGATATGGGAGAAGGCCCAGAAGCAAAAGTGCACAAATTCTATACAGGGGAGATTTTGCTCATACCGGAAGATACATACATGGAGACAATACAAACGGAAATGGGTTTGGATCGATAGTGTGGAATTAACTTGTGGAGAAGGCATTTTTCATACCAGGCAAAATAGAAGCTCCAGTTTTGTCTTCTTCACTCTTGTATCAAGCATCTGGGACATAGTAACTCAATATAATTTTACAAAATGAAAGAATAAAGAGTTTTGATTAATGATAAAATAAAAATTCACCAAAGGTTTGAGGGAAGAGATGATACGTGATGAAAATTAAAACAGATTAATATATATGCTATATGGATTAAAGGGGAAAGACTGTCATTCCAAAATAAAACTAGGATATGACTTTGTTGATCGAGAGAGGGATAATAAGAGTCTGGGGTAGAATAGAAAATAGAGACGTATACTGAAGGCATTTAAAAGAGAACCAGCACACACCAAAAACTTTTTGCTAAGTGAAAGGAATCAGTACTAAAGACCACGTATTATATGATTCCATCCATATGAAATGTCCAGAATGGGCAAATCTATTTGTTTCCTGGGCTTGAGGGATAGTGAGAGGAAGTGGGAAGTGACTGCTAATGGGTAGGTTGGTGAAATGTTTTAGAAATGGTTGTAGTGATGTTGCACAATTCTGAATAAACTAAGTACCATTGAATTGTAGACTTTTTTTTTTGAGACAGAGTCTCAGGCTGTTACCCTGGATAGAATGCTGTGGCATCACAGCTCACAGCAACCTCCAACTCTTGGGCTTAAGCCCAAGACTTGCCTCAGCCTCCCAAGTAGCTAGGACTACAGTTGCCCACCACAACACCCAGCTGCTTGTGGTTGCAGTTGTCATTGTTCCTTAGCAGAGCTGGGCCAGGTTCGAACCTGCCACCCTAAGTGTATGTGGCCCGTGCCCTTGCTGACTGAGCTACGGGCACCACCTGAATTATAGACTTTCAATAGGTAAATTGCATGGTATATGGATTATGTCTCAATAAAGCTGTTATTTAAAAAGAGAGAAAAGGAACCTACAAAACATGGTGAATGATAGGATAATCTCATACACAGGTCACCATGAAAGCTTTGAGATAGGCAATGTTATGGTTCATGATTTCACTTCCCAGAAATACAGTTGACAGCATCCTTTCTGATTCACCCATGCAAGTTTCAACTTGCTCAGCTTATTGATGGTGCTAGGAGGGCTTCATTTGTTTCTGTCGGCACCAATTTTACATTTCTTGATTTTTGTGTATCTCAAAAATGTAATGACCCACCTACGTGTTTGGTGGAAAAAATAAGTCACTCACTATAAACCCCACAATTTCCAGCCAGATTTTCATTGAAATAACAAAAATGGCCACTGACACCATATTGTTTGGGGAGCCCTGGACAATGCAATAAGACATGAAGTTTAATTAAGAGGTATGATATTAGAAAGGAGGAAACCAGTTAGTTACTTTCAGAAAACCCACAAGAATCACCTAAAAATGATTAGCATTGATGAAAATTAAGTAATGTGGACATACATAAGATGTCCACAAATGTCGATATATTCTAATATACCAGCAATGGCTAACCAGGAAAATATTGCATAAATGTTTATCATTGAGGGGCAGTGCCTGTGACTCAAAGGAGTAGGGCACTGGCCCCATATGCCGGAGGTGGCTGGTTCAAACCCAGCCCCAGCCAAAAACTGCCAAAAAAAAAAAAAAGTTTAGCATTGAAATAACCTAAATAATAAATGTGAGTAGCTCATGCAAGTAAACAAAACAAATTTTTATTAAGCAATAATAAATAAAGATTTAATAAAATGAAGATATATATCACATTGTTCGATAAGAAGTCAAACTACTATAAAGATCTCAATCCCCAAATCTTACGAAAGTCCTTAGTTAAGAATAAATGTCCATTGCTGGCAGTATAAATTTGGTGAATTATTTCAAGAGCCTTCAAAATGTTCATACTCTTTATCACAGGAAATCTTGATGCTCACACTTCTCCTTTAGTTCCTGGATAACTCTCACGTCTTCCTCAATGTCTTCTTTTCTCATCCCCAGTTTCTTCAAAAAATCTTTACTCACCTGGTTTCCAGACTGTTCTATGTATTGATTTCCGCTAAGTGAGCTGGAGTTTGTTAGTACCTATCTTTAAATGTGTCATTAGCCTTGATTGTTTAGGGAACAGTAAAATAAGGAAAACCAATCTCAACTGAAGTATTGTTACCACAATTCAGAAATAACCCCATGACAGGCTGGAAAGTGTTTACTGGTGGTTTGGTATGTGATTTGGGAGTGGTTATTTCTTAGAAAGTATGTATCATGTGTTGGTATTAGCATCCTGTCTTACTGGGGTTTATTGGAGTTTAATGATCCTTCAGAGAACATAAATAACATGTGGTCTATCTGTGACTTCCTAAAGGTGATGGAGAGAAGAGAGTAAGTTGAAGAGTTGTGGAAAATGTACTTGCTTGACTGAAAAACAGCCAGGATGATTTCTACCTCCTTTCCTAAGGAAAAAAACTCCATTCTTACAAAGAGCAAACCTGATTTTTCTGTTCATCTTTGGCAGTTTAATGCAAAAATAATATACACTGAGCAAACCTGATTTTTCTGTTCATCTTTGGCAGTTTAATGCAAAAATAATATACACTATTTGTTTTTTTAAATGCAAAAATATAACATACACAAAATGACAGATTTGCTCCTCTGACTTGTTCACCTGGCTTCTAAAACATTGTGCAACTGTTTCATGATGTTTAAAAACCACCTCAGTTTTTATCTCTAGTATATGCATAGCTTCATTTTTGCAAAAGACATGATTATGTTCTTTGCTGTCTTTTATTTTTGTTTTTTGTTTTGTTTTGAGGCAGAGTCTCACTCTGTTGCCCAGGCTAGAGTGCTGTAGTATCAGCCTAGCTCACAGCAACCTCAAACTCCTGGGTTCAAGTGATCCTCCTGCCTCAACCCCCTAAGTAGCTGAGACTCAGGTGCCTGCCACCACACCTGGTTAATTTTTTCAATTTTTCATAGAGATGAGGTCTTGCTCTTGCTCAGGCTGGTCTCAAATTCTTAAGTTCAAGTGATCTTCCTCTCTTAGCCCCCTAGAGTGTGAGAATTATAGGCATGAACCACCAGGCGTGGCCTATCATCTTTTATTTTTCTATTACTCGTCACTACTACCTACTCACTTAGACATTGTAATTTCTTCTTAGAAATTACTTAGTATTACTTTTCTCTCAGATGTTATTTTTATGCAGTATTGCAATGTTAACTATGTATTCATTGGAAAGAAAGTGTCCAGCCATTTCCAGTTACTTTCAGTGATTTATAAATTAAATTTCATCTTCAATTTCTTTCTTATTTCAAAATCAGCATGTATACAGGTATGTGTTAATGCGGGAGAAATAAAGGCAGATTTTATCTTGGAACTGTGGTCTGAGAAAGTAGGGTTCTCCATTTGTTGGTCTTCAACCCCCTACACCACACTAAAAATAAAGAGGAATACAAAAGAAGTTCAGCATCTTTATTTTTCAACCTCCAGTGGTTAAACCAGAAAGTTCTTTCAGAGCAAAAATACTACATTTTTTCCTCCTCGGAGTTGCTGAGAAATTATAATTAGAGGTTTTCCTGTTGTGTAAAGGAAGGGAATTCCTTTCCTTCCCTATATCTGGTAGACTTCTGTTCTCAATGAATTTGCTTCCCTGTCCAATTTCTTTTTCTACAGGTGATAGAGGGAAAGCTGGCTCCATTCTTGGGCAAGATCATTAAATTTGCCACCGCACACGTGTACAGCTGCAGTCTTTGTAGCCAGAAGGGGTTCATCTGTGAAATATGTAACAATGGAGAGATCCTCTACCCTTTCGAGGACATTTCAACAAGCAGGTACCATCTTATAAAAGAATATCTGAATATGTCGCATGCAGTCTCATTTGGCCAGACTAGGCCAACTTTTAGTCAAGCATTGTATCTCTCTGTCTCTTACCCTGGATCAGGTCCCCTCCCCCGCCCTCTGGAACAATTTTTACCTTTTGGTTTCTTATATTTATTCTCAACCTTTACCTCATTAAGTTTATCCAGAATGAGAGAACGAAGTTGCACAGAAGCATTGCCTAACTCTGCCTTATTAGGTAACAAAGTGTTCAGATTCAATTTTAGAATGAAGATTAGGGAGGAAGAATCCTCACCACTGAGGATTTTTCAGAGCCAAGTACTGGGCAGTGGGAAATGGCACTGTCAGAGGAGGGCCAAAAGCGGACCAAACACTAGGAGAAAAACTGGAGATGCTGTGAGCTGCTGTGTGCCTTACCACTTGCTTCCCTCCACAGATGCACTGCAGTGTGGCAATGGAAGTTTTAGGATCCAGAGGAGAGAAAAGTGAGAGTTTATGTGGGATTATTCTCAAAACCAAAGTAATATTTAGGCATCATCACAGCTCTTGATTGATGGATGATTTTTTTTTCTCCTATGACTTGACATTAGAGTTTTTACTGTTGCTTTTTTAAAATCACAAAATGGTACGTATCACTTTTCCTTTCATTCCCAAAGCATGATAGAAATATACACTCCATGTGCGTGCAAGCCTGTGTGCACTGGCTTCTCTGGGCGTGAATGTCACGGCTCATTTCCCACCCGGCAGGGCTCACTTACACTGTGGGTCAGCACAGAGGTGAGGCATGTAGCCAGGGAGTTGAAACATGTAGGGTAGAACTAAGATGTTAAGAGTTGACTCAGCCCTTTTGGCCTCTTCTTAAACCCAAAGACTATTTGTAAACATTTAGGAACTGGGATTGGAAAAACAGGCACATAGACGCAGATGCATGGACAAACAGACACACACACACAAACACACCCAGCCTCCAGTTTCCTGAGTACAAACAAATACTTAGCTCATAGCCTAAATCGTAGAGTCACCCATTCAGCTGGGTAAATTTTTATTTTAGTAGATTTGCAGAAAAAGCCTAACAGTACAGAGAGTTCCCATATATGCACACACCCAGTTTCCTCTGTTATTAATGTCTTATGTCAATGTGCGTTTGTCACAATTAATTAACCAGTCTTGAAACTTTATAGCTAAAGTTCATGGCTTTTTCAGATTTCCTTAGTTTTTACCTACCATATTTCAGATTAATGTGAGGGTACAAATGTTTAGGTTACATCGTTTTCAGTTCTAAGGTAAAGCACAAGTTGTAGTTGAGCCCTTCACCCAGGGGATGTGCACATGAGGTGAGAGCCCACTGGTCACCCTCCCTCCTACCCCCTCCGCTCGCCTTTCTCTCCCCACCCTTTGCCAGACTATATTTGTGTTGTATCTTTCGTGTGGCTGTTTAATTGTTTATATATTGTTTTCATCTTAGTATTGAGTACACCGGATATTATTTTTTCCATTCTTGAGATACTTTTCTAAAAAGACAGTGTTTCAGCTCTATCCAGGTAAACACAAAAGATGAAGAGTCTCCATCTTTTCCTATGGCTGAATAGTACTCCCTGCAATGCCATGTTTCCGTGCCACGATAGCACGTTTGTGTAGTTTTCACATCTCTGTAGCTCTTCTAAGCTGTGATAGTTTCTCAGACTTTACTTGTTTTTGATGACTTTGACAGTTTTGAGAAATACTCATCAAGTATTTCACAGACTCTCTCTGTTGAGACATTCCTGATATTTTTCTGATGATTAGACTTACAGATGTGGGGAGGAAGACTATGGAAGTAAAGTGCCATTTTCATCACATCATATCACGGTTGCACACTGTCAGCAGGACTCTTCACTGCAGTGTTTGTGTCAGGGCTCTCCACTTTAAAGTTACTTATCTTTCCCTCCTTCCACTCTGGACTCTGGAAGAAAGTCGCTCTGAGCACCCCACACGTAAGGAGTGGGGAGTTGTGTTCCACCCCCTTAGGAGCAAAGTATGTACAAAATTATTTGGAATCCTTCTACTTGGGAGATTTGTCTCTTCTTCCTCATTTATTTAGTTTTTCAGTTGTCTACTCATGTCACCTTGGGCTTGTGTACAGTTATTTCGTATTCTGAGTTATAGTCCAATACTACTTTATCACTCAGACTGTTCCAGCTCTGGCTATCCCAGCTCTCATTCGGCTCTTTTGTCTTTTTGCCATGCCCCAATTATTATTTAGGGTTTTTTTTTTGGGGGGGGGGGGTGTTTACTGTTTTTGTTTTGTTTTAAGCATTTTCTTACTTTCTGGTACTATCAGATGCTCCAGGTTCATCTTACACAATTCCTACCCTCATCCTAGAAGCTACCATCTGTCCAAGGAGCCTGGTTCCTTTGATTGGAGACCAATGTAGAAACCAAGATCTGGACACTGGGTTTTTTGTGCATTTTTAAAGCCCTCAGTTCGTGGATGCATCCCTCAGGTGGGCTAGTGGTGCTACCCCCTGCCTGTACATCAGAATCCCTTATGAGACTTGGCTTTTTGAAATTCCAGAAACTATATCTTTATCTTTTTGCTTACAAACCACACCTATAAGCATTCAAACAAAATGTTCATTTGTTGTGAATGATGCCTGTAGTAGGCACGTTTCATTTCTGAGCACTCCATTGTCAAAGGGTTTAAAACTTCATGTGATTACAAGTTGCCACCAGAAGAAAGAGTCATTCCTCTAAGGTAGCTATGGTCATAGTTAGCGGTGTGGGTTCTCACCAGAATGGTCACATTAGCACATCTGTGGGCTCACAGGGGGCTTTACCCAGTCGGAAGGACTGTGTAGCTTCTTAGAATCCTGCTTCCTGGGTGAAGTTCCCTAAGCTTGGACATTGTCTGAGTCAGAAGGAACCTTGGCCAGCTTTCCTGGAATTTTGGGTTGGTAATACTTTTCAGGAACCCGTTGAACTTTCTCTTGGTGTTCATTTTCCAGTTAAACACTGGGAGTAGTTTATACAAGTTATGGGAATAGGCAGAAGGAAACACTAATAAAAAAATTATTTCACATTGTACCCCATAATTGTACATAGTTTTGATTTAATAAAAACAATTATTAAAGGAAAATTTTAGTCAGAAATACCAAATTGCTGATTTAAAACATGTCCATAGAGATGTATTGAGTAAATACATTGGATAAATAAAAATAAATTTGAATACTGGCATAAATTTTAAAATCTGTATGTAACTGAAATCTTAAAAGACTGAGTAGTATGATGTCTGGGATTTGCTTCAAAATAATCTGATAGTGGGGTAGGAGAAGGGACATAGATAAACGAGACTGCCACATAGCAATAATCGAGGCAGTTAGGTGATAGTTACACAGGGATTTATCAGATTCAGACTATTCTCTCTACCTTTTAGTGTGTTTGAAATTTTCCATACTAAAACACTAAAAAATCTGTGTGTAAAAATCTTGGAAATGGGGTATTTAAGAAGTCCATTACCCCATCCCCTTGACCATCTTGCTAGTTCAGCACCTCTGTGTCCTTAGAAATATATTAAACATCTTTCTCATACAAACTCATTTGCATAGTGTCATTACAATTCAGTAAAACACAATACACAAGCAAGAGAACTGTTCTTTCAGTGAATGATTTACTGAATGTATCGTGTGTATTGGGCTGGACTCTGGAGACACACAGTGAGCACCTGGCTCACAGAGAGTTCAGTCCCCTAAGAGACAGACAAGCCATGAGGCAGCTCTGTGGAGGCATGGTAGGAGCACAGCAGAGGAGGTGAGCTCAGAGCTCCAGGAAAGGCTCCCTCACCCCCAGGAGCAGGATGCTTTGTGAGGGAGAAAGAAGTTGTTCCACAGTTTCTAAAAATACCAGAGAGCTCTATGTTAAACTCTAAAGCACTGATTAATGAACTTCAGTGCTTGGGTATACTCGGTCTTAACTGGCTTATTAGATTAGGACCACATATAAAACATTGATCAACTCTTTGAGACTTTCTTTCTTTAGTAAATTAATTTTTATGCAGGTAGACATTTCATGAATATGTAAGTTGAAAATATACCCTTAGTATATTAATTATTATGACCCCCCCCCATCTCTGGCAGATGTAAAGAATGTGCTAGAATTATAGAGGAATGATGCTAATATATACTAGTACTAGTGTCAGCAATTTACATATCTCATCATTTAGTTCTTCTTCCAGTTCTCTGAGGAAAAAATAATAATGAAGAGACCTAGGTTCAGAGGAAGCTATTAGCGTGGCCCAAGAGATCAGGCCAGAACTTGAACCCAAATCCATCCGACTCAAATCTGTGCTTTTTTCATTATGTATCACTACTATTCCTTACCTATAGTCTTCAAACCATTTTACAGTATACCCCCTGAAAATTAATTTTTAAAAATTATGTACCTGTGTCATTAAAGATGCCTCCCCTAAAACTGCTATTTTGAATTGTCCCTTGATTTAATATCTAGGGAGGTTTTGCACTTGGAGCAGTGAGCCCTGGTTAGATTGGAATGGGGAAAGATACATCTTTCTTTTATAAAAAGTGGGGAAAAACAGCCAAAAGACTGTTGTGAAGGAGAATAAAGAAGGAGGCCACAGCAGAGCTTTTGCCCCCTGTGCATTCCTGGGTGGTCAGGGTAGGGCAGGGTAGGGCAGAGGACCCTGTGAAGTGAGGGTCTGCCTTCATCAGGCTTCTGTAGGCAAACTCCAGTCTGGGCACTGTACCAACCTCCCCTCCATTCAGAAGATAAAGCAGATGGTTTCACCTTGAGATACTCTTTCTTTTCCAATACAAATTAAGTGTATACCTCTCTTGAAATAAGAAAAGTGCATACCTCTCTAAATAAGAAAAGCCTAAAATCCAAATTGGGAGATTTTAAATACAATAAGAAGATTCTGAATCATAAAACTGCTTTGCTCAAGCCTAACCCAACATTTACCCTCCTGGAGGACGATAGGGAAAGCATGGCTTTAGGAGAAAGAAACATTTTGATAAAACAATGATAAAATTGCACATGCTAAAGAAATAGAATTGACACAACATGTCCTCCTTGACTGATACTAAGAAATAAGGGCTCTAACTTTTAAGAATTACAAATCAGGAGATTAGTCTGACATTGCTCTAAGACTTAAGGGAAAGCAATAAATATGAAAGTAAAAAAAAAAAAAAAAAAAAAAAAGAAGTGACATAAATCCACAAAATGACCCAGCCCTTGGATTTTTTTAAATCCTTAAGTTTTCTCCTATGCAGCTTTCTTTATGACATCTCTGCACATCACTAATCTCCTCTTGTTGCTAAGAGCACCAAGACCATCCTGCTTTCAACATTTCTGTGAAGATGCCATTTCTGAATCTTGAAATGCCTCGAGATCACAAGTACATAAACACTTCATCTCAAAAACACTCAGCATGCATTTTAACACGGGACTTAGAAAATGAACCAGCTATCATAAATTAGGTCCATCCTTTCTCCCCTGATCCATTTGGCTTTGTTGATTTTTTTCATATGATATGCAAGTTATCTCCACAGGTTTTCCAATATGGAAAATGTTACGCTTCTAGACTTTATAACTCTTGTACCATTTAGAGCAGTATTTGGATGTGGGTATTCTGTAAAAAGGTGATACTTAACACTGAGTTTGGTATCCTCCATATAATAGGCATTTGCTATGGTTTGAATATGGTTGAGGCTTGGTTCTCAGTATGGTGGTGATGGGAGGTGGTGCCTTTAAGAGGCGATTAAGTCATTAAGATGGATTAGACCTAGAGGGAATGGGGGGAGGAGTTAGAAAATGAAGTTGTCTCTAATGTTTGGTCCTTTTTATACATGCCTGCCTCCCCTTCACTTCTCTGTCATGCCATGAGGTAGTACAATGCCAATACCATACTTCTTGGGCCTTCTAGCCTCCAGAATTGTGAACCATATAAAACTTCTTTTCTTTTTAAACTTCCCAGTCTCAGGCATTCTGCATTTATCTGAAGCTCAATAGTCTCCCTTCTAAAACAACATAAAATGAGCTAAGACAGCATTCCACAAACATTTGCTGTTTGGTTCAGCTCACCCAAGTATATATGTATTCATAGGAGCACCGACAAAACTTTTTAAATTAATTAATTAATTAAGGCACTTTAAAATACTTCCAGAGATAGAGGAGCACAGCAAAAGTCTAAAATAACACCACAATTTTGTACAGAAGGTTGAAGCAATTGACTACCATTTAAGGTTATTTCTCTGGTGACAGCATTGGCCATCCCTGGTCAACAACATTCTCTTGCTCTGGGGAGGGCATCAGAGGAGCTGTTCATTCTACTACTGGGACATGTGCAGGTTGGTGGTTTCCATTCTAAAAGGGTTGTTTTTTAAAGCACCAGGGTTTAGAAGCGCAGATTGAGCATTGCTTGCCAACTTTTTCTTTGTATTTAAGTAGTTGACCATTCTATCCCTCCAAAAAATAACGATGGCATGAGGGACATTGAAATTATTAATGCCTAACTCTTGCCAGTTGAGTTAATATACCTGCTCTTTTGTCAGATAATGTTAAAGAAAAAGAAGGCCTCCCAGGGAACATAGTCGAAGCCCCATTATTTTCATCTGGTCAAACTCCAGAAATGTCCAGCTCGTACTGAAGAACGTGGAGACTCTTCCCAACACACCTGACCTTTTGAATTAGTCTTTGTCATTTTGCATTTCATTGCAATCCATACCAGCCTGCCCCTGAGGACCTAAACTTGTTGGGGCATGGACATTTTGCTCTGCCTGGCACTTTCTGCCCTTCCTTAAGCTTCATGTACACATGAAGCTTCAAATACCTAATTGTAGTCAAACCTTATAAAGCCTTGCCTTTAAAAGAAAGAATCCACTTTATTGTAAAGTATAGAATTACTTCTTCCTGTAGAAGATTCTGAGATGCAGTTTTTCCAAGCACAACAGTCTTTTAGGAGCTGTGTTTTCTGTTGCCCTGTTTCCTCTGATCTGCCCATGTTAGCTCAGTGTGTGGAGAGTCTTTGGGGATGCTGAACGTGGATATGGTTCTGCCTAAAGTTGTCACTTACATGCCAAAAAGGCCATCAAACTCCAGATTTACCAGCAACCTTACAAAGCCTCTTTCATTTTTCTGGGGGCCTGTTGTAGTTTGTCACTCTGAAAGAGAATTTCACGTTAAGTGTTTAGGCAGGGATTTTCTGGTGGGGAAGGAGGCAAATGGACCAAACTCCAGAGGAGGAAGAGAAGCTCTGCCCAGAAGCTGGTCCTTTCCCTGTGGCTTCCTATTTGTTCAGCCTGGGTTTCTGTGAGTCCTTGCACAAACAGGCTGAATACCTGGATTATGTCCTCATCTGGACTCGAATACACATACATTACATACTCTTTTCTCACTAATCAGCCTGACACATTCCTTTGTTGGTAAATGGTTCCAAAACAAACACTGTCAGTGCACCTAATTAGCAGGTTTGTGGGATGCATTTGGCAGTCTTGTTACATCCTGCTCAACAATAGAGAACAACAGCCTTGGCTAGGTTGGGCTGGAGGCAGGGAACAGCCTCCCCATGTACATATACGATTTTTTAATGATATTTCCTTTCTGTGGCTTTTCTTGGGAAGCAGCCACTCAGTGAGTATTGTAATGAGGTGTGGGATCCTAGAAATAGCTAAAGGAAATTTGGATTCCACTTTATAGGTACCTTTTCTGAACACTGATTTGTTTCCATCTGCTTCTTATTCTTTTCTCTCTCTAATATTGAAGAGGAGCATTTTGAGGAACTTGCTCAGTGGTCCTCTAACCCGGGTGGTGGAAGACAAGACTCCTGCTTGTGTTTTAGGATCATAAACTAACAGAGATGGACTGGACTGTGGGGGCCACCTAGACTTCAGGGGTGGAAAACCTGAAGGCCAAAGGGAGCACACGTTTCATACGTGGCTTCCCAGATGGAATTCTGCCCTTTTTAGTCTAGGAGATTGCCTGCTCTTAAACGTATTTATTGGGTCAGTGATGACTTTCCTTGGTAAAAACTCTTCAGCACAATGCTAGTTCTTTGGGATTTTAAACTTTGGTCAAAGAGTAACTTGGTAAATATCATCTCACCTTGGCCTGGTGGCTTCTATATTCATATGTCAAAATGTTCCAAAATGTCGGCTAACACAGAAAAGACCTCGATAAAACTCTCAGGGCTAACCTGACCCTTTCTGCCATTAAGCCACTTGATGAATACAGTGCGTTTATAAATATAGTCCTAGCTAGGGAGGCTGCCCCTGCACTTTGAGACCATTTAGTCACTCAAATAGATGGCTGTCATCTCTACCTAGACACATTTCTGACCAAGCTTCTAGTCAGGTATCTGCTTAATATTGTGTTAATCATCTTATCTTTAAGCATTTTGGAAATCTAATTTTTTATTGTTCAGAGAAGGAAATGTTCATCATTATTTAACTCATATTTTAACTTTTTTTTTTTTTGGCAGTTTTTTTTTTTTTTTTTTTTTTTGTTTTTTTTTTTGCCAGGGCTGGGTTTGAATGCACCACTTGTGATATATTGGGCTGGCGCCCTACTCCTTTGAGCCACGGGCACCACCCACGTATTATAACTTTTTAACTATGAAATTAATTGATGTTCAGTATAAGAAGTTTGAAAAGTATACAAGAGTAAAGAAAAGAATCTTTAATTATTTTCCTACACATATGTATGCATATGTATCCTTTCAATAAAATTTGGATCATACTGAATACATAATTTTATATCCAGGTTATTTATTTATTTATTTTGGAGACAGAATCTCAGTTTGTCGCCCTTAGTAGAGTTCTGTGGTGTCATGGTTCACAGAAACCTCCAGCTCGTGGGCTCAAGCCATCCTCTTGCCTCAGCCTCCCTAAGTAGCTGGTACTACAGCTACCACCACAACACAGGGTCTCACTTTTGCTCAAGCTAGTCTCAAACTCCTGAGCTCAGAAAATCCACCTGCCTAAGCCTCCCACAAGTGCTAGGATTATAGGCATGAGCCACTGCACCCAGCTATATCCAGCTTTTTTATCACATTACATCAGAACCAAGAGAAAATAGTCATATTAAATATATAAACTTTTATTGATGGGTACTTTTACAGGAAAAAGTTTGATTGACTCTAAAATCATTAAGATCCATTAATAAGTAGAAGTAGGCTATTCCATGGAAGGACCACTGGACTAGGAATAAAGAAGTCTAGTGTCATTCCTAACTCTGCCACTAACTTGCTGCATGACCTCTGACAAGCCACCACCCATCTGTAACATAGACCAGGTATATTGCACTGTTCTAAGCTTTTATTGACAGACGGGGTAAGATCCCTTTTTCCAGCTCAATTGCCTAGCATTTCATATTTATCTCAATTCTTTCAGTGAAGTCGACTGATTTTAATACTGTTTATCCAAAGGTATTGAGATACAAATTGTGATTTCCTCCTATCCTTTTGAAATAATGTAAGCTCTGTGAGAAAATGAACTTTCTATATTTTGATCACTACTCCATTTAAAACAGCACAAAGTTACTGCTCAATATATAATTCATGAATCAAGAGTTAGCTTTATTTTAATTTTGCCAATCCACAGTATATTAACTTTTTTTTTCTTTTAATGTCTTTTAAACTGATTTCAGGGAGATGATTATTTAAGTAGACATTACCAAGATATGTGCCTTTATTGAGTAATGGTTAACATTCTATCATATATAGGCACAAATATGTTTTACTGCGTCGAGGGAGACTTTAAGTCAGGAGAGAGATGATGTCAAAAATTTAAGCTATGCTAAACTAACTTGGATAATTTAGTTTTCAAAACATCTTTTAGATCATTTTTTTAGCATGCACTTTTTTCTTCCCCATGGGACTGTAAATAAGTAACCTGAGTACACAATAGGGAAGAGAAGGAATATTTACCTTTCCATACAAAAAATGTTGACTTTTCAGACTGAGCAGTATGTTCTGAAATGAACTGTTTTATGCGTTAGAATTACAAAAGGGGCAGCAGTATCTTGGTTTTATCAATTTATGTTTATGATGTTTTGAGACTTTCCATACAACTACTTATGGTAGTACACATAGTAATATCTTGTTAAATTTCTCTTTAGAAATTCTTTTTTGTTTTAACTTCAGAATCTAATGCCTATTATCATATATTTATTAAGCCCCTTCAGTATTCTGAATATTAACCACTCAACAATGTCCCATCAGGACACATCTTCACATACTACCTACAACTACCATTAATAATTATTTCTTCAGTTCCTGATGTTTTCAAAGCACTTAGAGATAAAGACGTAGTTCATGTTAACACTCTGTACAAAAGTTGCTGTTTGGACTGCATTATACCAGAGCAGCCGGGAATTTAGCAATCATCTGCACACAACCCTATTCCACCCACACCCTCCCTACCCCCCATCCCCACCCCCCCACACAGGAGGCCAGAATCCTCATCCAGCACCACACTTGTAGCTACTGGGTGGCCTATCCAGGCTGCCGAATCTCAGTGCAGTACGCTTTCTGCCTGATCCTGTTGTCAGAACACTAACTCTAAAATTTGAGGGACCCACAACCATCCAGGGTGGTAAGAGAGACTCTTTTGGTGTAAGAGACGGACCCCTTGGGAGGTTGAAGTATCTGAAAGTTATTCTTCAAGGAGAGTGTTAATTAGCATCCACTTTTTTTCTAGAAAAGGAAGTCTTTCTCTTTATTTTTTTGAGACGGGGTCTCACTATGTCACCCCCAGTAGAGTACTGTGGCGTCACAGCTCACGGCAACCTCAAATTCTTGGACTTAAACGATTCTCTTGCCTCAGCCTCCCTACTAGCTGGGACTATAGGCGCCCACCACAATGCTTGGCTGTTTTGTTTTTGTTGCAGTTGTCATTGTTGTTTAGCTGGCCCGGGCCGTATTCAAACCTGCCAGCCTCGGTGCATGTGGCCAGTGCCATAGTCAGTGTGCTACGGGTGCCAAGCCTAGAAAAGGAAGTCTTGATGGCAGTGAGAAAGAAAATTTAAATTAGAAAACATGGTGGGAAAGCAGTTTACATCAATCGTTGGAAGGAAAATCTTCAAACTCTAAAATGAAAAGAGATAAATTTCCCTTGGCAGCAGGACAGACACCTGTGTGAGGGAGGAGCGCACCGGGTTGAATGGGCTGAGCCGGCCCCAGCTAACAACGTCTGGGGAAGTGTGGTTTTCCTGCAGTAGCTGAAAGAATCACCAGCTCAGGCGTCTAGGGACAGAGAGGATATGAATGGCAAAGCCGCAAACAAGAAAGACGACTTTTCCCTTCCTCCAGCTTCCTTGAGAGCATATTTGAGGTATACTATTTAAAAGAGGGAGCCCTAAGAAAATAAAATAAAAATAAATTAAAAGAAAAAAAAGAGAGGGAGACCTAGTTAGGGCAACTGTAATAATTCAAAAATGCCTAAGAACAGCATTCAACCTTCTTCTAGGCTAACTCCACCTGAAACTTTCTTACCTGAGTTTTTTTTCAGAGAGGGTTCTGGAGAGCTAGCTCAGGCCACCACTCAGAGACTAAATGAAAAGAAAATGCTTAGTTCCTATCACAATCCCTTGCTTTAGTCTAACCTAGAGGCTCGTAATGGCTTCCTCCATGAGTGAGTAGAGTGTGTTGCTCCCTTTGAGAGATACCTTTATTGAAATGCTACCATTTAGCCTTCTCTGCTCTACCCGTCTTGGGAGTATACATGGTGTTGGAAAAAAAGGAGTTTTTCAGTAACTTCTTACATCTCTTTATTGCATGTGTACATAACATAACTATTTTTACTACTGTGACCATCAATTCCATCTAACTCTTATTCACAAGCAGACTGGAAGCAAAAGTTCCAAGGAAATTTCTCACTGAATGAAAGGGGCTACTAAAACGTGCACTGCTGTTTGCGTTATCTTCCTTTACTCGGTGTGAATGTTCATCAGGCTCAAAGCATTAGTGTAGTATTTTTCTAAGGTAATACATGCTTAGTTCATGCAAAGTAGAAAAAATTCGATAATTGAAAGTTTATACATCATTAAACAATTGAGCTATGTTTCCTAATTTTATAAACATATAAATAATCAGTCTAATTAGTTTAACCCAATAAACTTGTACAATGCTTTTCTCCGCATATAAAAATTAAAAATATCTGATCACACCTATAATCCTAGCACTCTAGGATGCCAAGGTGGGTAGATTGCCTGAACTCATGAGTTCGAAACCAGCCTGAGCCAGAGCAAGACCTTGTCTCTAAAAATAGCCAGGCATTATAGTAGGCACCTGTGGTCCCAGCTACTTGGGAGGCTGAAGCAAGAGAATCGCTTAAGCGATTTTTGGGGTTGAGGTTGCTGTGAGCTGTGATGCAAGGGCAGTCTACTGAGGGCGACAAAGTGAGACTCTGTCTCAAAAAAATAAAATAAAATAAAATAAAATCTGAGATGTTCAGAAAGTCAAATATCTAAACCAGACTGCCTGAGCTATTATACAGTTTATAGGTACATCTCATTTTAAATAAACCTTATAAATAAAACTATAATATAAATGTTAAGTTATATACATATTGATGATATACATTCCAAAATTGTTTTGTATTTAACATAAAGATGGTAGACAGTAAACTTCCCTAATATATTCAACATAGGATTACAGAATTTGACTTCTCAAAGTTTTATTTACGTGAATGGAGACTGTTTCTACCAGATACAAAAATGTATTATAAGATAGTATAGGGCAGGTGTGGCAGCTCATAACTGCAATCCTAGCATGGGAGGTGGAGGCAGGAGTATATCTTGAGGCCAGGAATTCAAGACCAGCCTGAGCAGAAGCACAGACTCTGTCTCTACAGCAAATGGGAACAATAGCACACCATGGTGGTACATTCCTACAGTGCAGAGGCTGAGGCCAGAGGCGGCTTGAGCCCAGGAGTCTGAGGTTACAGTGAGCTGTGATGATGCCACTGCACTCTAGCCTGGGCAATAGAGCGAGACCCTGTCTCAGAAAGAAGAAGGACGAGGATGAGGAGGAGAAGAGAGAGAAGAGAGAGAGGAAAAAGAAGAGGAAGAAAAAGACAATATAGTGTTGGGGTAGGGATAGACAGATCAATGGAACAAGATAGAGAAAGTATGGAAATGGACCCAAGTAATGTGGGAATTTAATACATGGTAAAGGTGGCCTAGAAAGTTAGTGAAACAAAAAATAGATCATTGCTTAAAAGGAATTAGAAACTAGTCATTTGGAAAAAGAAAAATGATGCTGGATTTTACCATACTTCTTATATCAGGATAAATTCCAGGTACATCAAAGACTTTTTTTTCTTCTTTTTTTAATTTCAGATTGTTATGGGGGGTACATATGTTTTGGTCACATAGTTTGCTTTTATTTGGTCAAAGTTAGAGTTATAGGTTTGTGCGATATAATCGTGCTAGGTACCCATTGGGAGGGAATTTACCCATCCCCTTGTCTCCCTCCCTCCAACTTGAACTTCACTGAGTTTTACTTCCACCTGAGCATACAAATGTTGCTTAACTGGTGCCAATTTTTTATTCTTGTGATGCTTCACTTAGTGGATCAGAGATTTTAATGTAAGGCTCAGCGCCCACAGCACAGTGGTTACGATGCCACATACACCAAGGCTGGCGGGTTTGAACCATGCCCGGGCCAGCTAAACAACAATGACAACTGCAACAATAAATAGCCACAACTGGTCCATTGTGGTGGGCACCTGTAGTCCCAGTTACTTGGGAGGCTGAGGCAAGAGAATCACGTAAGCCCAAGAGTTTGAGGTTGATGTGAGCCGTGACACCATGGCACTCTACTGAGGGTGACATAATGAGACTCAGTCTCAAAAAAAAATTTTTTTTAATATAAAAAAATAAAACCCAGAAAGTACCAGAAATGTACTAGAAAGAAAAGATGGGTAAATTTTTTGTTGTTGTTGCAGTTTGGCTGGGACCAGGTTCGAACCCGCCACCCTCTGTATATGGGGCCAGTGCCCTACTCCCTGGGCCACAGGTGCTGCCCCAATATTTTTATAATATTAAAATGGAAAAGGATTTTCTAAGTTTGATACAAACCCCGAAGCCACGGAGGCAAAATGCTCTTAAATACCTAAGTGTCGAATGCTTACAACCCTGCAGGTAGAGTTTTTTGTCAGCATGTGACAAAATATTGATTTCCTTAATATTAATAAATCTTTAAATATCAGCAAGTAAAAAGTTAATAGAAAATGGGCAAAAGAAATGTTCTAACTTACTGAAAGAATACACAAATGGCCAATAAATACATGAACAACTCTTTTAAAGCAAGATGAGAGTTTTACCTAGAAGTTATGAGAAAAATCTTAGTAGATATGAAAAGTAAAGCCCTCTATAAAAAGCTCAGTTAGTATCACTTCTTACTGTCATTTTACAAAGTCCATATTATTGTTTTAAATAACGTAAGAGCCCTGCTGTCTTTGGAAATGATTGGCCTACAAGTGTAGTTCTCAGACTTTTTTGTTCATCAGCATTCCCTGTAGGGGTTGTTATAACACAGATTGCTGGGCCTCACCCCAACGCTTATGATTTAGTAAGTCTAGAGTGGGACCTGACAATTTGCATTCTGACAAATCCTCTAGTGATGGTGCTTTGGCTGGTCCAGGGACTACGCTTTGAATACCACTAGCCTAGAATAAATTGAGTATTAGAAAATTATGAAATATCAACTTGTTAAGATAATTGTCTTAGTGACAGGAAACAAATAAGGTAATAAAATACTTCAGGTCTTTTATTTGAATGCCTTTCACTTTCTGAATTTACATCAATAACCAATTTCCTAAGCAATTCATCATGCTGCTCGTAAAATTAAATAAGGCCTTGTCCTCATTTTTTTTTTTTTTTTTTGCATTTTTTAATGTGCCTATACTTGAAAATTTGTTTAATTTTGGCTCTACTAAGTATCTTAGTACTTCGAGGGACTGAAATGTCATATGTTAAATAAAAGTGAGCTCCTTGGTGGCTCACACCTGTAATCCTAGCACCCTGGGAAGCCAGGCAAGAGTTTAAGAGCTCAGGAGTTTAAGACCAGACTGACCAAGAGTGAGGTCCTGTCTCTACCAACAAAAATCGACAACTTGGCCAGGCGTTGTGGTGGACACCTGCAATCCCAGCTATTCAGGAGGGGGAGGCAGGAGGATCACTTGAACCCAAGAGTATAGATGGCTGTGAGCTAGGCTGACACCAGGGCCCTCTAGCCTAGGACAACAGAGTGAGATTCTGTCTCAAAAATAAAGTGAGCCCCATTCAGAGTCTTAGATATGTATCATCTTATAAATCATTATTAATTTTAAGAGGGCTTACTTCAAAAACCTAACAATTAAAATTTTCAGCTTTACACATGTAGCAATACAATTATAATCATCCCTGGACTCTTAGGCACATTGAACCACTTTAGGAATTGTTACAGAAAACCTTTGCTCTATGGCTACAATCATAAGATATTCTAGCTTTTTTCCAGAAATGATAGAAAATGTGCAAAATCCTCCTGCACTTTAATTTTCTGGTATTAAAGAGATTTTTCTAATATAATTCCCGCAAAAGATGTGTATTTGTTTCTTAAGAATTATATTAACTGCCAGATGAACCTGGAAATAAAAACTTAGAAGTGTCAGTAATATCTGTTTTTCTCCATCTCCAAGAAACTATTTCATTGAAACAAAATCTATTGTAATCTTACACATATATATAAAGTTTAACTGAGAAATTCTGTGACCATCCACAAATTAGGAAGAAGCATTTATTAAACATTTGCCCAAAAGATGACCATGAGTTAATGTCCCCAGTAGGTTAGCAAAATTAGCAAATGAATTAATTAAGCCTTATTTACAGTCTATTTTAAAGCCAATATTTTGTAAGGGCTTTGTCAAAGGTCTTTAGCTGAGCTTGGTTTACAAACTAAAAGTGCAAAACCTGTGAAAGCTTAATGCTTTGTGGGCTGCAATCAGGAAAACTCCTCCTTAATTAACTCTGGGGATTAAAGGGTAGATAAAAAGATCATTGCAGGATGTACCAATTGTTCTTCCCAGATTTGGGTCTTAGCAGGTATTTGGGCATGTGTTAAATAAGTTAAGGGACTATGTGGCTAATAACAGGGGAAAGAGGGAGAAATTTCAAATCAGAACATTGGAATCAAGTCCAAAGTCCATCACTCACTTATTAGCTCTGGAGCCAGATAAACTGCCAGTTATTGTATTTTATCGTACTCCATCTGTTTACTTACTGACTGACTTATAAAAATGAGAGAGCTGTTCTAAGGATTACAAAAGATAAGTTAGCTGGTCAAGGGGTGGGAGGTACATACCTGTAGTCCCAGCTATTTGGGAGGCTGGGACCAGAAAATTGTTTGAAGCTAGAAGTTCCAGACTAGCCTGGCAATGGGCAGTGTAGTGAGACATGAGAGCTATCTCTAAAAAAAAGAAAGAAAGAAAAAGAAATAATGTGTATATGTATATAAATAGAAGCAAAGGGCAGTACAGATGTTGCCTAACTTAAATGCCTTTTACCTCACTCTATTTGCTTTTCCATTCAAAACTACTACGATGGCTTGCAATCTAGCCAGCACATATGCACTTAAATTTACCAGACATTTAGCCAAAGGAACTGGATCTTTTTTTTTTTTTTTTTTTTTTTTTTTTATTTTTGTGGGTTTGTTTGTGGGTACAAAGAATTATTTTAAAATGATTGCATTTGTTAGATAAAATCCCTCATATACTTATCCAGATGAACCTTGTAGGGCACTCCAAGAGGGGGGTGATCCTCCCACCCCTTCCCTCCTCCCTACTTGCTCATTCCCCTACCCCCCACCACCACCATATTAGTTCATCTACTGCCTTGATTTTAGAATCCAGTACATTGGATTCTTGCTTCTCCATTCTTGTGATGCTTTAGTAAGAAGAATGTATTCCATCTCCTCCCAGGTTAATACAAAAGATGTAAAGTCTTCATCCTTTTTTGTGGCTGAATAATATTCCATGGTATACATATACCACAGCTTGTTAATCCATTCCTATGGCACAAAAATAGGCACATTGACTTTGGAACCAAATAGAAAATCAGGAGATGAAACTAACATCTTACAGCGACCTGATATCTGATAAGTCAAACAAGAGCATCCACTGGGGAAAAGAATCCCTATTCAATAAGTGGTGCTGGGAGAACTGGATAACCATAGTAAAAGACTGAAACTGGACCCGTTTCTCTCACCACTTACAAAAATTGATTCAAGATGGATAAAAGATTTAAATCTAAAGCAGGAACTGAATCTTTTTCAGTCTCATACAATTTCAACACAAGCAAACCGTATGGATACATTTTTACCAACCCTCCACCTCTTTTAGCAAAAAAAATAAATCACAATCTCAAAAATGATATGCCCAAATATAATCTGTTCTTCACTCCACAAGTATCCATCATCTGTAATCTAACATTTCTAAATCCTTGCTCTCTCGCCTACCATCTTGCCTGCTTCTCCTGAGGTCCTTGAGCTATTGAGCATTTTAAACAGAGGGTCATTTGAAAAGTCAGGATTTCTGTTCAGCCTGGAGGAAGCCTCAAGTGGAGGTGATGCTCCGGGCAGCAGCTGTGAAACCTGGGACTCTCTTCCTCCCACCATCAGCACCCAGCTATAGTCAGCTTCTTACTGAAATTATACGTTAACCTTTTTTTATTTCAATCTTCCTTCTTCCCCCAAACAAATGGATCTTATCATCTTTTTAAATTACATGTAATTCACTTAGCCTTCAGCTGTCTAGTAACCTGTGCTGTGTATTTTTCTCAACACACAGCCATAAGAACATGCATGGCTTTTATGCTCACATTCAAGCATATGCCATCCATGATATTAGCTGAATATGTATTTAAGCAAATTACAAATTGTTTGCTTATGTTCATTTACTTGCACAATAACAGAAGAAAACACCAACCAAAACATTAAAATAACGAGGCCCCAATAACTACCTCC
>CAUYPK010096889.1:0-20919 GCA_963574355.1 Loris lydekkerianus
TATTCTCATCAAACTGTTCAACGTAGCCTTCATGGCATTTTCTTAGTTATTGTATGTAGACATTTGTATTCTGCCTTTAGTAAGTTTTGCCTGTACCCATCATTCTAAGATGCACCATTATGAAAATCATTTTTATTTATGGATGTCTTAAAAATGGCACTGTTCTCATGAAATATTTTTTTCTCTAAAGTTCAATTCTTTTTCTTTCTGTCTCTTAATATAACCATTTGTCTAGACAAAGAAGGAACTTAATGCAGAAAGAGGAGGTAGGAAGGAGAAAACATGAACAAAAGCTTAGCAGTGCACATACACAATTAGTGCTCCATGACCCAGGGGGCATTGGAACACAGAACAGGAAATACCACTCAAGTGTTGAGAATGGTGAGGTTGAGTGCAAAAGAATTTCATGCATTGCTACCTTGTGTGAATTCTCCAGTTTAGAGTTTTCTTTTTGCCCTAGTTCTCAAAAGATTGAAAATAACATTATTCCTCCCTACAATGAGGAGATACCCTAAGAAAACACTAGAAATACTTTTCTGTCTATTTAATATTTTTTCAAAGGTGACCTTAACTCCTTCAGAATGATCTGTATACGCTCCCACATAAACACGTAATTGCAACTCTTTACAAGTTGGAACTTTCTCAATGTATATTCAATATTGCTAAGGTTGCTGCTACACATAATTTTTGTTGTTCTTTTCTATTTTGTGATTATTTATCAGCTGGAGGCTAAGAAGAGAAAAACAGATGCATTATCTTGAAAACACAAGAATGTAATTGACAAGCAAGAACTGGCCCCCAAGCTAGTTCCAGTCAATTTTCTGAACAAAAGATTTGTTCTCAGTTGGTCTTCCTACATATCTAACTGAGGGACTCTTATATAATCCAAAATCTACAGTATCATCATAAAATTGAGATGTTTACTCCATCAAGTAAAAGATGAAACTAAACATCCTCCTGTAAGTCAAAAAAGAAACTGCAAATTTAGAAGAAAATCTTCAAGATAATGATTCAGACTTTATTATCATTTTTAGGCAATCAGTATGTTATGAGATTTTTATCATTTTGCAAGATTCAGGAATTCCCATCTTTTTCACCTTTATTATAAATATTTCTACCCCATGAAAGCAGGGGGAGAGGGGCTGCATATATGTATCATGTGACTCTAACAATTGTGAACACAGTAACATGTGTGACATTTCAATCCAATCTCATAACCATAAACAGCCAAATCTGTCTTCAGACATTGAGAAAGTCTGCATCTATTTCTTTGTAGGTTAAATAATCCCCATCCCAATAGCTTCTTCTCACAGAGTATTATTTTCTAAACGAACTATTTTGGTTGTGCTTTTAGAGAATCTTTAAAATGTCTACTTATATGTAATTCAGTAGCACCCAACAGAAGATTCTAGCAAATCTCTGAGTAGTGAATATTATTTTAAATCATACAATTTATTCCTTTGAACATTTGAATGTGGAACTGTGCAATCAAAATAGTCTTGCCTCCTTGTGATTCTTTTGCTATCATCCACATACAAAAGTAGGCTGGGAACAACCTTTCTATGTATTCCAACCACGTGGAGAAGAAACCAGAAACTCCCACGACCACCACCCTCCATCTATGTGGGAGCAGCCTCACAGCTCTCCTTGCTCCCTATTCTGCGGGTTACCAAGGAAACTACATGGCACATAAATACATTTGTTATTTGAGAGGTATTCCCTGAAGATCTACTCTTCCATTTGTTTTTAACTAGGTCTTGTTATTGGGGCATAACTGAATAATAAAGGAAATTCTAATCAGTGATTCCTTAATTCATAGAAGATCCTCGCAATTGGTGAATGTACAATGCTGACAACACTGGAAGATTTGGTACAAAGACAGTGTGGTAGTGTAGTTGTGGTCCCTCCAAGTAACCTGACATTTGGAAATGCCTCAGATTGTCCAGGAGTCAGGTAATGCTTATGTGCTGAAAGTTGTAGGAGCCTCCCAAGAGAGCAACATCCTGAGGAGGAGCAAGCCCAGGAAATAGTTATTGTCCAACACAAAGCATCAGTGTGCTCTCTCTACATGCTTCTGGACTCTCCCTTTCCATTTTCTCTCTCCAATGCCAAAGTCTCAGCTCCTTGGAAGTCCAGCTTCCATTTGATTTCACACTTCACAAGGTAAGAAGATGTTTTAGATCCTAAAATTACAGTTAGGAAAAGATGGAAAAACAACTCACCTCTTCAAAGTTCTCTGGGCTTCAAGTTGAATATCTAAAAACCAATGAGAATTTATGAAGGTGGGTCTACTGCCAACACATCTTCATATCTTATCTATTAAAAGAATATTCACTCCAGCTTAAAGGCAATTTTAAAAGCATTTATATTACAGCCAGGCTTCTAGAAAGGAATAGAGGTGGAGGTGAGAATGAGAAAAATTGTCTCAGCCTAAGTTAAAAAGTAATTATGATATTCATTTTCTTATCCATCTCCAAAACATTTTTATTATGGATAATTTTAAACACATACAAAACTTGATGAAACAGTATAAAAATCCCCATGGACCCATCACTCAGTTTCAGCAATTATCAAGTTCAAACTGTTTTGAAGTAGATCTCACTGGTTATATCACTTCATTCATGAAAATTTCACATGTAACTCTAAATATCATGAGTTTTTATTAAACATAATTATAATAACAGTATAAAAATTAGTGACAATTCCTTAGCACCATGAATCACCTGGTCAGTCTTTAAATTTCCTCAATTTGTTCATAATTATTTTCATAATATATTCATACATTATAATATATATAAATTCATATATATAATTCATATATTATTTCATAATATAATCAGAATGAAAATATATTACACTTGTTCGATGCATCGCTCAAGTCTTATGGAATTTCTAAGTTCTCCTCTTCATCTTTTTTTTATATTTTGATGATTTGATCCCTGGGGTCATTTAGCATGATTCTGTGTTTTTGTGTGTAATGATAGTTCTATCTGGAGGCTATATTACATTGTTTCTTTTTTTTTTTTTTTCAAGAATACCTTAAAAGTGAAATGGGTACCTTCATTAGAAGAGGGTTAATGTCTGAATGTCTGTATTTTGTAATGTTAGATCCTTTTATGATAATTACCTAGATTTCAATGGAGGGAATTTTTTAAAAGCTGGGCAAGTCACAATACATATAGCCTAGAAATAGGAACTGGGTCAACTTTTAGTTCTTTGAGGATTGTCCATACTTTTTTCATAAAGGTTGTGAAATACACACACTCACAAAAGAAAGAAATAGGAACTAGGGACTTAAAGAAGAATAAGACATGGTCCTGGTCAGAAAAATCTTTAGGTTAAGGTGTGGGAAACCAGAAACAGGGACAGAAATGAACTTTTAAAATGCAAGGCAGTCTCTAGTCAATGCCAGGTAAGTATATCATGTGAGACTAAGTCTTATAGAAACAAAGAGACAAGTTAATCAGTAAAGGGAGGCACCCTAGGTAGAATCAATGTCAGTAAAACACAGTTGTGCAGAAGATTATTGGGAATATAGGGAAGAAAGCCAGGCTCTCTGACCATAGATTTTCTCTGCTCACCTACACAATGAGAAGGCTGATCTTAATATTCTTTAAATCGCTCACCTCTAAAGTCCTTACAGCTTACGTGTTTAAGCTGTAAGGCAGCCAAAATACTTATATATGCGATGAAAATAATAACCATCAAGGCAAATGATAACAAAATTAAATATTAAATCATTTGTTTGCTGTTAAATTCAACTGCTTCAGTAAAAGTTTCAATTGAATAAAGATAAATCAGTAGTTAAGACATTTGAGGGATTTCTGCAAAGAATGTATGATTAATTCAGAGGACTTGAGGGAGTGTTCACTCTACTCCAGTTCTTTATAGAGTTAAGTTTAATATTCAACTAGGATTTCCCAAGCACTCAACACATTTGGGGCAGGAGTATAAATTAGAATAATAATATTTTGGGGAGAAAAAAAAATTTTTTTTGCAGTTTCTGGCCAGGGCTGGGTTTGAACCCACCATCTCTGGCATATGGGGCCAGCGCCCTACCCCTTTGAGCCATAGGCACTGCCCAAGGAGGAAATTTCTAATAAAATTAATTTGCATGTGTTTTGACCTGATGGTCTTCCATAAGTAACAAATTATGGATGAAAACTAATACAACTATGCAAAGATGTTGATTATAGCATTGCCTATGATAGCAGTAAACTGAAAACAATTATACTCATTATATGAGAATGAATTACACAAGTATCGATCAGTCAAAAATGGACTACCACATGTCCCCAAAAAGAATGAGCTAGATCACTAAGTACTTACTAATAGGAACATAAGTCTATAATTTTAAGTAAAAATATTAATATACTAGATGTCAAGTTTAATTCTTGTAAAGAAAGAACCTATGTGTATGTTGTATGTGTATTTATATTTGTTGTAGAAAATGTCTGAAAGCATCAAACCAAACAAAACATTAACAAGCTCTACTTTGAAAGAGTATAGTTGCAGCAAATTTTCCTGTACTGTTTTCTTTCCCAATTATTTTAACACTTTACCTGTGCATATTGCTTTTCAAATTAGAAAAGGGAAAAATTTTCTCTTAATCAGGTCTTTCTTTGCCTTGATACGTGTCCTCTGTGTCCTTCTTCCCTACTTTACACCTGTTCTCCAGGTTTCAACCCAGTGTCATCAGGATTCTGTTCCCATCACTCCACTGAAACTTCCTTGATGAAACTCAGCCATGGCCTTTAGATTGTGAAATAGCATGGCCTAGGTTGTGTCTTCCTCCTGGCCCACCCAGCCCGACTTCGCACTGGCCAGCACACCCCTCTGATAACTGTGTGGCCAAGCCTTTCTCAGGTTTCCTACCTAAGATTCTGGGACACTGCCCGGCTGGCAACTGTGGTTGCACATTCCTTCCGTGAATCCTCTTATTTGTATCATCCCATGTATTCTTCCCAATGTCCTCTTTTCCTCTTGACTCTATCATCACCCACACCCTTAGGAACTGTGTCCTATCTTTCATGCCGTCTCTTTTGTCTCTCTTCCATGTCTTCCTCTCCATCACCTCAAGTCATGTCAGCAGCATGCTCATGTCACTCCAACTAGTAAACACACACACAAATACGCACATACACTCCTCTTACACCCTCTGTTCTCTACCACCAGATGGTGATTTTTCAGTGTTTCTTCTTTCTTTCAAAGCTAATATCCTTGAAGAAGGAACCAACACCTACAATTTTGTCACCACCTATTTATCTTCCGGCACAAAGACGTGTTAAAAAGCAAATGAAGCTATATATCAGGATCCCCTGTTGCATGAACCACTTCCAAGGTCTGACACATGGTTTTGCTTTCATAATAATGTGTCCTTTGCCTTGTAAAAGACCCACCCCAAATTGTACAGCTGCAGATCCCCACAATTTGGATCCATTCCCGGATAGCACATGGAAAACTGATTTTTATTCTAACCATTCCACAGAAGTTACACAAAGATCATAGTTGTATTTCTAATTGATAAATCCATATGTAATTCTTAGTCTACTTGAGCTTTATGTCACTTTGGTCACAGTTAACCATCTCTTTCTTAACATCACCCCTCAACTTCCATCTTTCCCTTAATCTCTTTAGATGTCACTAGCCCTTTCTCATCGTCCTTATGTTTTTGCTTGCCCACCTCAACATTTAATCAGTCATCAATCCTGGTAGGTCCACCTCTAAATCTCTCTTCTACACTGTCACCTTCATTCAGTCCTTGCTCTTGTCCTTTCCTGAGCTCCAACCCCTATAACCATGTCACCTCTCTGCCTTCATCCACCTCCTGCTGTGGAAATCGTTAAAGGTGGTTCATACCTTGACAATGAAAATAAGTCATTATAATGATGTGCAAATACTTCTATGATGTTTTCTTTTCTTTTCCAATCTCATGTCAATACATGGCTCAATAATTAATTAACATTCCAACTAAAATGCTTGTTTCCAGAAGGCACATCTGTGCTTTGTATACTTGAAGAACAATGTCACATTTTCTCTGTTTTCCCACCCACTATTCCATTTAACTCCTAAAATGAGCTTAAGAATCACCTTCCTAAATGCCCTATTTTAAACTGAGTTGGTGTTCCTTGTCTAGCTAAAATAGCATCCTATGTTTGCCTTTATTACAATATTTATGAGTCTATGTTATAATTGTTGATTAAATTGGCTGCTTCCCCTAAGGTGGACTCCTTGAGGAAAGGGAATATGCTTAAGCAATTTGGCACACCGGGCATCAAAAATAATTCTTAGGACATAATAGCCTCTCAACAAGTGTTTCTTACACAAATGAGTAAATGAATTAATGAGTATTCAAAATGCTTCAATAGAATTAGTTGGGAGTCTTTCTTTCTCTAACTTTTCTGACTAAAGCTTCTTTAAACATTTAATCATAAGTTGAATATCCTCTTCTCTATCTGAAATGAAGCTACAAGTTTGACTCTTTTGAATATTTCATGTTCATAAAATATTTCTTTTTATCAGCATAACCCATATTTATCCAGTGCCACATGATACATGTGGCTTCTTGGGATTTCTATGCTACAAAGAACCAGTCAGTGAAACATGTTCTTGCCAATCAAGTTGATATCCTCTGTGATTATCTGCCATGCTCTCAAGTTTGAAGAGAATTTATTCATATTATAAATTGATCAGAGATAGCATAAGAGACTGAAATATCCATAGAGATCAAATCTCAACAAATTGCATTACAAAGATTGATAGCCAAAAACAAAGTGAGAGTAGTAGAGTAAAAGATCTGAAAGCATCAATTTGTGCCCTCTGAACTTCAACTTTTCTTGTCTAGAAATTTGAAAGATCGTTGTTAAGCCTGTTGTTGACTTCCTCCCACCTCACCAAAAACCTAACCAGGACACCCTGAGAAGACTCACACATAGGAGATGCTACAGCAGAGGAAGATGGGGAGAAACAGGTGAAGGAAAAGAAATGATGCATTTGATGCCAGAATATCAATAAACTGGAGATCCAAATAGGAAAAATAGGTAGGAGAAGGTAATCATACTCCAAAATGAAGCCAAGTTGATGGATATCCTCTTCCCTTTCTCCCACTATGAAGTTATTGCATGAAGATTTGTGGGTGAGGGGCCCTTGGAGTACCCTGGTCTCTAAGGTCTCTACTTCACTTTCTCTCTCTCTTCTTCAGAGTGTCTTTGACTTATGAAGAAAATGTGGCTCTAAGGAATTATCAATTCCAGGTTGGAGTCCCGAAAAACAGAAACAAATTAATCTGTTACCCTACATTCTCCAAGGACCCAGGCCCAAAGGATAAAATGAAGGTCACTTAAAGATTTTCTTCTAGGTTTCCCTGCCTCATTCACATGAACAGAAAAATAGCCAAAAATTTAAGGATCTAGAGTAAAGTAAATATTAATTTCTTAAAAATTCCACCGAAGAAGTATGTCTCCATATATTCATATATGACTTTGTAGGTATCTACCAAATGTCTCCATTAAACCAAGTGCCTTTTAGCCATGGGGGGGTTGGGGGGGGTGAAGGTATAGAAATGATAGAAACATACAACAGTCTTGTCTTCGTTGAGCTTACGCTAATTCTAATGTGAGGATCCTGGCCTTTAACTAAATAAGTAAAATGTATAATCAGCCAAAAGGGATCAATGTCATGGAGAAAAATAATGCAGAGAAAGAAGATGGTGACTATTGAGCAAACACGATCATTTAAAATAAGTTGGTAACAGGAAGGTGACATTTGACTAACACCTAAAGGAAAGGAAGTAATAAGTCATAGGACTTTCTGGGAAAAATAGGGAATAAGTCATGAGGGCATGTGAGATGTGAACTTTGCAGAAAAGGGAACCACCAGGATCAAGCTCCTGAGTACTAGGTAAAGTGCTAGGGTTTTAGAGGGAAAAGATGTGAGTCAGTTGGTTGGATCTGAGTGAGTGAAGGAAAAAATAATAGAGGGTAAACAGAGAACCTGTTTAAGGATAAATCACTCAGAGTCTTAAAGACTATATGAAGAAGGTAGCTTTTACTCTGAATGAGATGGAAAACCATTGAAGGGTTTTTAGCAGAGGGGTGGAGTGATCTTAGTTGTGTTTTAAAGAGCTTGTGTGTTGTGTATACAAATCCTGCAGAGCATATTTTAAACAACAAATGTGATGCCAAAGACTCCGCTGCATTTTTTGAAGTCAAACATGATTTACATTAATTAGGAGATCACCATGTAGGCTAAATCTTATCAGTAAAGGGATATAATTATAAATTACAGATTATGAAAAATCACAAGGACAAGCATTCAGCTTTGCTTAACAACAACAAATGGTGATTCTTTGTATTCACTTTAACAATTCATTAGTCAATTGGGGATATTGGAACACTGCATATCTATGATATTGAATAATTATTGTTTGTATTTTAGTGTAATGACAATTCTTTAAGAGTCCTTATCATTTAGAGGTAAATACTAAAATGTTTGCAGACTAGATGATAGATACCTGGGATTGGTATCACAATAATACAGGTGGGTGACTAGGAGAGGGAATAGATGAAATAAGATAGGTCAGGTGTTAATTGTTGTATAAGTACCACGCGCTAACCAATTGCGCCACTGGAGCTCCGGGTATTAATTGTTGAAGCAGCATGGCAGGTAGACAGGAGTTCCTCTTGCTATTATCTGTGCTTTTCTACATTGCTTAAAATTGTCATAATATAAATTTTTAATTGGATGAACTGGATCATTTTATACAATGAGAAACAACCTAGTTGAAAAATAAATAAACATTGAGTATTTTCAACTTTGTGGAAAAAAGGCAATGACTTTTAGAGAAAGTCTCTATCCATTTTTATGTTGGATAATCAAGACCTACTCTGTGTTCTTTTAAGCTTCTCAACACAACTTAGTGAAAGCATTAGACCGTGAGACCAAAAACAGGCATGTTAGACTTCTCTTTGCCACCCACTGACATTGTGGCCTTGAGCGAGTGACATAAGGAGCACGGATTTCTGTTTCCTCCTGTAAAATATAAACGAGTTAGACCAGATGATCACTAAAATTTCTTCCAAACCTAAGACATAATCTTTGCAATGGCTGATTTGCATTATTTTTTATTTTAGTGACTGCCTTAAAGCAAACATATGCTACTAAAGGATGAAAAAAATATGGTATTGAGGCAAAATTCTGAGAGATCCAATAAGCTGGCTGAGAGGTAGATAATACCATTATTTCAATTCCAGTTTCCTCTTGTAACAAGCTAAAGAATACACATAGAAAATAATTCTCTTTAGCAGAAGTCAGCAAACTTTTTTTGTAATGGGATAGTTAGAAAATATTTTAAGTTTTGCTGGCCATAAGATCTCTGTTTCACTTCTTGACTCTACTGTTGCTATGCTGAAGCAACAATATGGAATTTATAAATGAATGGAAGTGGCTGGGTTTCCAAAAACCTTACAAATGCGGCAACAAGCAGCATTTGGTCCACAGGCTACAGTTTGCTGATCTCTGCTCTTTAGCATGTTCAGATATTAGTATGAGGATCTTTATATAATCAGATAATAATACAGAGATATTAAGATATTCTTCTGCTTCACATTTTTTTATTTGCATATTTCTGTAGCCTAATGAGTTCTAATGCTATCTATTATTACATCCTAAATCTAGTCTCTTTTCTTTTCAACTGCTTCCTTTCAACATCTCTTGCCTGAATTATTGCAAAATGCCTCAGGTTTTCATCTTATTACAGAGATACTCTCAATGAGGAAATCAGCTCTTGTCAATGCCCTGCTTAAAAGCTTCTGTGGCTTCTGAGATTCCTCAGCACGGCCTCCAGGGCACTCCCCAATCACTCCCCACCTCATTCTCAGGTTCTGAGCACACTTACATTCATTCCCATCTTAGAGTGTCTGCCTTTCCTATAACCTCTACCTTGAATGCCTATTTTACAGATGATCATGGCTGAACATTTAAATTTCAATTCAAATGTCACCTTCTCACACAAGTCTTCACCACTAACCACTATACACTTCCCTCATCATTTATCAATCCAATGCCTTTTATACATGTTTATTTCTAAGTTTTTCACCATTTAAAATGACATTAATTATTTGCCTGTGCATTGATTGCCTGTAATCCATTATATTGTGAATTCTTCAAGGATCAAGATTTTGTCTCATTCACTCCTCTATCCCCAGCACCTAGAACAGTGCTTAGCATTTATAGACACTCAAGAAATACCTACTAAATAAGTGAATAAATTATCCTCCAATATTTTGTATGTTTAAAAGTTCATTTTTCCCTAAAATGAAATTATGTACCAAATGGTTCCTCAAAGGTATAGTGGTTTTAACACCGTAGAAGTGTATTTCTTGCTCACATAATAACTGGGCAGATGGACAGATTGTCCATCTTCTCTGTCCCATCATTCAGGAACCTAGGTTGGCAAAAGGTCTGCCATCTTCAACAGGTGGCTTTCCAGGTTGTCCTCATGCCTCTGTAGTCTAGCCAGCCTGAAGGGTAGAAAAGTTAAAATAAAAAAATAAATAAATAAATAACTCCAGTAAGATATTTTAGGGAATAAACTTAGGGTTGGAACTTTTCAACTCTGCTCATATTTCATTGGCTAGAACTTAGTCACATGGCCATGACTAATGCAAGGGATACTGGGAAATGTAGTTGTTTCCTGTGCTGACCTTTCTCAGTGACAATTACTATATCATGAGTGGGAGCCCAAATCATGTTGGACAGCTGACCATCTCTCCCACAGCACTCATTCATTAAATACAATGCCTCAGCATTCACCTCCCAGCCACCTCTAAATGTGGTAGCTATAGAACTACACAAGGAGTATATCCATAGAAGCCATTTCCACAGGTCTACAGAAATTCAAACTTAAGGCTCCAAAGTGAAAAATGTTATGAATCCTTATCTTCACAATTAATACTTTATATATGTATATTACCTTTTCTTTATATATTTACATTACCTTTTCTGTGCCTAAATTCAGGATCTTTCCAAGTCATATAAATCATGCCTCACCGGACTTTGTTTGAAGGTCCCTGCAGAGTCATGCTCCAGACATCAAATTTTTCTCCTCCATGTGTCTTGTTTCTCTCATTACCTAAGAAGTCACCCACGTGATACTTCCATTCTTCATTCTACACCCAGATGGGCTTTCCTCAAAGTGAAAACCAATTTATACTGAACATATCCACAAGATAACTATTATATATGTACATAAACAAATTACCAAATGTTAAAAATGTACCCATTCTCTCAATGTTAAGAAAATGTATCATTTTATATACTATTCTTTTAATCTGTGTTTTTAAAAATGTCCTACATGTATTTCCTAAACAAAAGTAAAATGCAAGTCCATTGACTTGCAATCAACTTCAAGGCTTTGGTGCCTCTTCTGTCTACTTCCCCTCACCCACTACCTCATTCGAGGTTTTCCTGATTTTGCTATATTTTTAAAGAAACTTTCCTTCTTGAAAGAAGAGAAAATACTTCTGAAATTCTGTATATTATATCTTTTTCTTTAATCCTGTAATATGCTCTCCCAGTAAAGAACTTTACTATAAAGGTGGATTTTTATAGCCACAAAATCCAACACAAAATGGGACATTGAACAAGATCTTAGCTCATCTCATTATATCACTAACAGGATTTTATCTGTACACGAACAATCCAGGAACCTCCTTTTAAGTAGCAGCTTCAACCTCTCTCTCTAATTTTCTCAAGACTCCTAAAAAGAAGTAAGTCCTAAAAAGTTTGGTTATGTTTTTCCTTTCTCTTTACTTATAGAAGCATGATACTGCCCAATATAAAGTAATAGAGATAGAGAAAAAACTCAAAGGATAAGTAATACACAAAGTGGACATTGTCCTGTGAATGATGGGGGAGTTTGCCCTAAGTGGCACTGAATGCCCACACAGGTCTTGAGGGTGAATGACTAATTATTGAACCACTAGAAGCTGCTTTTCTCAATCTCTTCCAAGGCCCTATAAATAGTAAAAAATTAATCTCTGAATTAAAAAAATGCTTTGGTTTTCTTTCATCTTCTATTTACCCTTCCTAGACTAAAGAATACCATTGAGTTAACACAAGGGAAATATCATTCTAAGGTCTCTGTAGACAACTCCACGCTGACTTTTACCCCAAACCCTTGTAGTACAGGCCCCTTGCACACTCTGTGCTGTGGAGGCAAAAACTCCACTCTCATTCCTCACCCCTCCTACCATCCACAGCTCTCCAAACAGGGTCAAAGTCCTTTGGCTTCACAGTTTTATAATACAGGCATACGTGTGCCATGTGCATCTACACACACACACACACAGAATTAATTTTATCATAGCAGAATAGCATGACATGAAGTTATTCATGGACACATAGGAGTGTGTCTGGTTGTATTGCCAGGATTGTCATTTATCAAAATGGAAACAAGGTGATTAATGTTGGGTTAAACCTCTTGTTCTTAGTTTAACCACTTTAGTGTCATGGATCCTTTGGGAATCTGATGAAAGCTCTGGATCCCATCCTCATAAGACACCTGCAATTATGCACATACACACAAAAATGTGATACAGAATTTTACCATGCTCATGAAACTCCAGGAGACCCCAGGCCCCCAAGGCTAGAATTTTGAACCCAAATTTAGGAAGCAATAGCGCTGGGAGTGTGATAAAATTGGTGCCACGTTTAGAAGTGTAAAGAAATCATTTTGAGCCGTAATCTGGCTTCTTCAGGGAACTAAGCCTACCATTTTTCCCTTAAATTCTATGTTAGGCATTTTACCATTTTATCTCCACTCCCTCTTTCCTGTGTCTCTCAGTACCCACCCACATATCCTTTCCCTTTTCTTCTCACCAACTCTCTATCTTTGTCTCTGATGGCAATGTCTTAATCTCTTTTTCAGTGTGTTTCTCACCACCTTTTGGCTCTCTCTCTGGTAAGTCTGATATAAGAATTCAATATTTGTTATAACACAACAGCCCACCTTTCCAGAATTGCTCTATTCTGACTACAATCAATTCTTAATTTTTTTCAGTTCATTTAAATTCTTTCTATTGCCTTATTCTTGTGGAATAGCAATCACCCCATCTGCATTGTCTTAGTGTCTGAGTATAAAAGTCCTTTGCTAATAAAAATTATTTACCTTTTTGATCTTTACTTTAAGACACTCTATGAAATGAGAAAGGGTATGAAGGCCACTTGAATCCCCTGGCCTAATTAAATATATCGACCTAAACGGAACATATACAAACACATTGTTCATATGGAATGAGATTCCTCACACTGATGTCTACATTTTCTTTTCCCACCAATGAAATGTTGCTGTGGAAGATAGAACTAACTCTTGCACATATCTATGTAAATTATGAAATAAAAACCTCACTCACATGCACACAGAAACACACACACATATGCAATGAGATACACCTGTGGTAAGAATTAATCCCAGAAAGGGAGTTGAATGATTGCACAATGGAAATATTAGTTGAAGTTAATTAACTCAACATACAGCATGGGAACTCATGGTAGAACCAAGTCAAATGTCATTATTTTAAAGAATATCACCATCTCCTTTTGGCTTTACTAACACTCCTATTGTCATTCTCTCTAATGAACATTATATGGACCTACATGTGAACACTTCCTCCCTTACCCCAACCCCGATATTGTCTGTACATCTAATCACCTGTGGTAATTATCATTTATATTTATAAATTTATAAATTTAAAGATTTATATTTATAAATCTCATTATTTATGTATTAATCAGACCTGCATCACTTCTTCTTTTGCTCTTTCTAGGTTTTATTCACTTTATAATGGATTGTGCCTATATAATAAAAATCATTTCATTTAAAGATGACTAAAAATAAATTACTTGGATGGAACAGTCTGCTCAAAGGTCTGGCACCCTTCAGCATGTGTCTATCATTCTTGTTCTTTGTATCAGAGTCTTCAAAAAACTTTTCCCTGATAAAAAACTTCTAGGTTCCACATTCCAAACTTCATTTTCACATTTCTCTTTATATTGGCAGCTTCCCTTTGTATCATCTTTCAGATGAATCCTTTTGTAGATGAGTCAGTGTTTTCTTATATTAACAACCTGACAGCTTTTTCAGTGTGTATTAGCTTGTTGACATAACTTCGATTTGATGTGAACAGAGAAACCTACCATTGGTGGATTTCCTAAGGTACTTCTACATAGCCACATCACTCCCAAATAGCCAAGAAGTCATTGGGGTGCTTGAGGGTAAAATTCAACCATAGACTCAGCAGGTACTTTAAGGTAGTTGGTAATTATTTAATTAGCTAGTTAATAAAAATTTGTCATATTTACATTTCATTGACATTTGCAGCATATTTCCACATTCATCTCTCATTCTGTCTTTCATATGACCTTGAGAGTGAAGTATTATTCTTGTTAAAAACATAGGACAGCTAAAGAACCTAAGGTTGAAAGAGGTTGAATAGCTGTTTTCCAAAGTCAGTCAGTTAACAAATAGCAAAAAAGACAACATTGTTTAATCAAAGTCTTATCAACATTGATGGGCAGTAACACCTGCTCCCATGTTGTAAATCTATTAAATTTTAATAATACAAACGCAATCCTGCCATTGTGTCTATATGGAAGAAAGGACGCTGATTGGTCTGCCGTAAATATTTTTATGTTCATTCTTCTCATCTATTTTGTAAAAGTGTTGTGCTTGCACAGTTGAGGTCAAACTATAAACGTTTGCTGTTAGCAATTTTTTCCTTTAAATTACAACATGTGTGCTTTACAAACTTCATTTTAAATGTCTCCACAATCATTTATCTCAATTCATTTAAAAACTTCCTTACTGTTGACCATTTCAGCCATCTCCACGTGCGTGTGTGTTTATGCTTCCAGGAATATTTTCATGCTTGATACTCTCTCTCATTTCACCTTATTTACCCAAATAAATTTCTATCATAAATTAAAATTATGAAATTAAATTATAAATTACTATTTAAAAGTAGTAATATTTTTTAGATTTATGCTAAACATTGGTAAATCTCTTTCCAAAGGATTACATGGTCTACTTTCTACCAGGCAGTATTTGAGAAAACACTCCCTTGCTGTTAGAAAGTTATTTACATTTTTAAAGATGATTTCATAATTAAAAATGAGATTTTAATCATATTTTGATATATTAACTTACAGAACAGCATTTTCCTAGGTATTTTTCTCCATTTGACCATTTTTAATTTCATTTGTGTAAATTGTTGACCACTTATTTGGAATCTTAGTGTGTCTTAATATAAGTGTGATTTACACAAGTGTAAATTATACAAGTGTAACTTGTATAGCTTCTGCATATTAAATATTTTAACCCTTTCTCTATAATACGTATGGCAAATATTTTTCAAATGTTTAGGTTGCCTAATAAATTGGTCTATTAATTTTGAGCAGCATATTTTTTAAACATTTAACTATAGTAAAATTTACCACCACTGCCAAGGCAATTTCTTTCATTGTATTTCAAAATAGAAATTAATCATGCAGATACTTGAGAGATATTTATTTATATGTTCAACTAGGCAAACATGACACATTTAACAAGATAGATTTGAAGAATGAACTTTAAACTTTTATTTATCCCATTACTTTAAAAATGTCATTGAATATATTCTAGTGTGTTATGTATGGAAAAAACTTTTGTTGATTAATCATTTACTAATTAATATGAATTAATAAATAGTCTCAGTATGATTTATTGCATAATTTCACCTTTCATTGATTTCTGATGTTTCATTAATCATATATTAATTCCTTATATAAAAGAGTCTCTTTCTGGTTCATTCATGCTGTCATTTTTGGTTATTTCAATTCAATTTATGTAAATTATTACCATATTACAAAGCATTTGATATCTAAAGAATCTACTCCCAGCTCAATACTTTTACTTCCAAATGTTCTTATCTTTTCACACTTTGAGAAAAATTTTTATTCCATATATTTTTACCTTTCTAAGTTCAAAGAAAATCCAGAAATATGAATAAATTTGAGAGTAATGTATTTTTCTCTGTTTGAGAATCCTTTATTATGTATGTTTCTTAAGATTCTTTATTTGGCATTGATAGTATCTATTAATTTTTTCTTAAAAATATAAGGGAAAAAAGACACATACTTGTACAAATAGGCACAGCAGGGTAAAATGCTTATTTGGGAAAGGTATTTAAGGCAAAAAATAGGTCATAAAGTGGCCCTTAATGACATCATGGATTTATCATGTAGATAGTCTGTCTCCTTCACTTCAAAAGTGAACTCCATTAACAAACCCATTAAATCAAGGCACAAAATCCTACTGCAAAGAACCATATCTAATAGGTTAGAAAGATTATCCTCAGGAATTTCTGAACTCAAAACTATTACAATGACAATTTTTCCCAAATAGATTCAAGGCAATCATAATCAAAATTCCAGAAGTCTTTTTCTTTCTATGGAGTTGATAAGCTGTTTCTAAAAGTTATATATCAAAGCAAAAAATGATTTTAGAATAGCCAAAATCTTTTTTTTTTTTTTTTGAGAAAGAGTCTCGCTCTGTCACCCTGAGTAGAGTGTTGTAGCATCATCATAGCTCACAGCAACTTCAAACTCTTGGGCTTTAGCAATCTTCTTGCCTCATCCTCCCAAACAGTTGTGACTACAGGCATGCGCCACCACACCCAACTAGTTTTTCTACTTTTAGTAGAGACAGAGTCTCCCTCTTGCTCAGGCTGTTCTCAAATTCCTGAGCTCAAGTGATCCACTGACCTCGGCCCCCCCAGAGTGCTAGGCTACATATGTATATATATATATACATATAAATATATATATACACATAAATATATATGTATATATATATACATATACCTGCTAGGATACATATGTGTATATATATATATATATATATATATATATATATATATACACACATAAATATATATATATATTCAATTAATTGTCTACCAAAATGCTAAAATAATTTAAAGGAGAAAGAAATAATTGTATAATTGTATTAAATGAAGTTAATTAAATTACTCCAAATTAAATGGAGCATATTAAATTGAATTAAATGGAGTAAACCGTTTTATTTTTATTAATATCTTTTTCTCTTATATATTTTTTATTTTTAAAATAAATGAATGTATTTTAAGTGCCAAAGAATGAAATAACTTTGAACATTATAATCTTCCCAGATTGACTGGCACAGTTAGAACATTAGTAAGGCATAAGGTCTAAACTGACAGCTGCTATGATCATGATGCAGTTCTAACTTTCCCCACCCAACTGGTGCCACTACTCATGAGACTCCTTGGCAAGAGTTTATGGGGTCAAATACACCAGGCTGTTATCAACTTAAGAGAGTAGTGTGCTGTTTCTGTTTGAAGTGGAATTTGTGTATAGTTCCACAGAGTGATAGTATTTTTTTTTTTTAATTTTGGCTTAATATAGAAATACTTATGTTTAGCTCACATAGTTTGCCTTTGCAAGGTTACAGCCCCAGTTGCTGTGTTCTGCACCCAGGAACTGTGTGATATACCCATGCAATGTATCTGCTGGATGGGAATTTACCTAACCTTTTCTCTTCCCTCCTCCCATTATATTTCATTGAGTTTTTCTCTCATGTGAGAATGTCATTTTTAATCTAGTAGGTCCAGTCCAGTGCTGAGTATGTGTAATGTTTGTTTTTCCATTCTTGCGATACTTCACCTAGGAGAATGTTCTCCAATTCCATCCAGTTTGTTACAAAAGATACAAAGTCTACCTTTATGGCTGTATAGTATTCCATGGTATATACATACCACAATTTATTAAACCACATGTGTTGAAGGGCACTTGTGTTGGTTCCCTATTTTTGAAATTGTGAATTTTGCTGCTATAATCATTTGAGGACATATGTCTTTATTATAACTTGTCTTTTTTTCTTTTGGGTAGATACCTAATAATGAAATTTCAGGAACTTTTAGCTCTTTGAGGACTCTCCATATGTCTTTCCATAGAGCTGCACCAGTTTTCAGATTCACCAGCAATGTAAGAGTGTTCCCTTCTCTCTGTACCCAAGCCAGTATCTGTGGCTTTGGGACCTTTTGATGTGGGGCATTCTCACTGGGGTTAATACATATTTCCAACTGGCTTTGATTGACATTCCTCTGATTATTGGGGATGATGCACATTTCTGTCTGCTTAGCAGTCCATCATGTCAAAGAAGGCCAAGAGAATACTGAAGAACATATTTTTTAATGAGGATTGAAAGTTACATTATCTTGTTTGGTTTGCTTGATTTCTGATACTGCAATATCAACTTTAAAGAAATTCAAGTCTCATCACCATTATAATGACCTTAAATAGTTTAAATTGGCAAATGTAAAAGGTTGTATTGCAGAAATTAAAGGATGAAAAGCAAAAGCAAAAACAATTGTTTCAAGCAATAACAAGACCTGGAAATAATGGCACTGAAGCAACTTATAAAGTAGTTTGCAGACTTGGGCAAAAAGGGAAGCCATTCAGTGATGTAGAAATTGTGAAAGAATGCATTCTTGAAGTTGTAGGATGCTTAGCCACCAATAATGCTTAAATGTACAAATAATTGCCTCTTTCAGAGAGAGCCATAACTCTTTAGCAACATGAATTATCCTTCAACTCAACAGTACAACTACATGGAATACTTGAAAAGAAAAAAATTATATATTATTAAATTGCTTTGGATGAATCAACTGATACTACTGACTCAGTGCAGGTTTTATCCTTCATTGGGGTCATCACAGAAGATTTTCTCTGCTATGATGGGCTATTCTCATTGGGCAGTCTTCTGAACAGAACACAGGGAATAGATATCTTCAAAAATTTTCAAGGTAAATGCCCTGACATTGGTCTGAATTTGGTAAATTTAGTGAGTATATGTACAGATAGTGCACCTTTCATGACAGGAAAACATGAAGGGTTTATTGCACAGACAAAGAGTATTAACAGATCCAAATTCTCTCATTTCCTTTCATTGTATATCAAATCAGCAAAATCTCTGTGAAAAAGGAATTATTGTAAGTGTCACTTTGCAACAAGTTGTAAGTCTTGTTAACTATGCTCATGCAAATACAACATAGTATCCTCTGTTTCATAAAATGATAAAGGTGAACAATGAGGAATTTTGTGTGGATTTTTCATTTCATTCTAAATTGCATTAGCTATTGCAAAGACAGGTGTTAGCCAAAAATTCATCTTTGTGAGAACAGATAAATTTTATGAAGCACAGAGGTAGCAATGTAAATTATTGAGAGATTTCTAAAGGAATGCAACATTTCTATGCGATATTATGTGAAGTAAAAATGACTAGAATATTTCTTTGTGAGGTAAAACTGTATATGAACATGCAGCAAAAAAAAAAAAAAAAAAAACTAAGCATTTTGATTACAAAAAACTACCTTCTGAATTGAGATTAAAGATGATGGCTGAGTAACAGCTTCCCTGCAACTGGGCATGGCGAGTCTGGGGAGAAAAGACTCCAGACATCTCTGCCCGGTGGGATCTGCCTATGATCATTCCTTTGAGGATACAGGGAGCCAGCAAGGGACTTCTGGACCCCAGGAGGAGGACAAAAACAGTGGAAAACTGGCAAGTGGCTGCATGTGTTCGATCGACCTAATCACACTGGCAACCATTAGTACAAGCAGCAGTGAGACCGCAAACCGGAAAGGCCTAACCTGTGAACTGTTTTGGTGTTATTGGACCTGGCACTCAGTTGAGCTGCCTTGGGGAGAGCTTGAGCAGGAGTGTGGAGAACGTTGGGCATTGTCTGGGGCCCCAGATTGAGCCACTGAGCTGGGCACAAGAAGCCATTGTGTGAAAAAAAACTACTCTGGCAAGCTCCGTCCTCAGGGTCCCAGAGCAAGGAACAGGCAGGACAAAGTAACCTAGTGACTGAGCAGCCTAAAGGCGGTGAATGAACTGCCTTACAGCCTTAATCCTTAGAGGGAAAATGAGCTGGTTTTGGCACACTGGAGCCTTGGGCTGTTGCCCTGGGTAGAGTGCCGTGACATCACAGCTCATCGCAACCTCAAACTCCTGAATTTGGCGCCACTCAGACCTCCATAAGAGCTGTGCAGCAACCCCCAACTAGTGACCCGCACCAACCAGGACTCCACATTCCCTGACAAGAAACTGTGGAGCCACGCAACCCTGTGTCCCTCCTCCTGTGTCCTCCCAGCCTCCACACTAGCTGGCTTATCTGGCCAGGGACTCTGGTAGCAGCGTGCCCTCTGGAGCCCTCCCTGCCTATGCACAGAGCCCTTCTCCTGGCCAGAGACAGCTAGAGCCTTGGGTTCTCTGTGCCAAAGTCACAGGGTGCCAGGCACTCCCAGAACCGTGCGCACCACCCCCAGTCCTGTTGCTGAATACGGGTGTGTCACACACTGGAGCTGCTTCCACAACCAGAACTCCCTAGCTACAGCAGCCCCAGAGAAACTACAAAGGGTCACTCCCTACAAAGATTCAGCAATGATAGAGTGATCCCACTGGGTCAAATCTTGGAGAGACACCGCCCCAACTCTGAGGATGACCAGAGGCAACAGTGAAAAACAATCATGAGGCGAAATCAACCGAAAAACTCTGGCACTATGAATAATCAGAGTAGATCAACTCCCCCAAGGATCAATGGGGCAGAAATAGCACAAGACCCCATGCACAAACAAATAGCTGAGATGTCAGAAATTGAATTCAGGATCTGGATAGAAAATAAGATTGAACTAGAATTCTAAAAGTTTTCTCAAGAATTCAATGGATTCAAAGAGCAAATGACCAAAGATTTTGACACATTGAGACAAGAAGTTGCAGCCCTCAAAGATCTGAGAAACACAGTAAAATCCCTCAGTAACAGAATGGAGCAAGCAGAAGAAA